>JAMFTG010000307.1:148879-228879 GCA_023974075.1 Chaenocephalus aceratus
TTCATTTTACCCTGGCTGTGGACTGATTCATTATGAGTTGTTACAACGCATGCACAAGACGGCAGGTAGACAAACAAACACGAAACAATTATACAAACAGAATGAACTCTCAACAATCGCCAGCATGACAAAAAAAACCTTCCAGCTTAATTTAATCCGAATTAGGGAGAGTCTCAGAGGGGTAGGGAAATATCTGTTTAATTATGAGTTCCTTCTTACTCATATTCAGCAATTCATATATGACATTCTCAGACCACGTTCAACCACTTTCTTAGTTCAAAAATGGCAATAATCGCGGAACCAATGACTATGTGCTGTTCCAATCTGTTGAAGAGCAATAACTAATTTATTCTCAAATCAACAACCACTATGCTAATTTAGTGTGCTTTGCTCATCCCGTCCGGCGAGCAGAGTCTTTTATTTACCCTGTCTTCCAACCACAGCCAAATTTAACAACTAATCAGTTATGAAACACAGCTCCATGTCACATTTCCCGCATACACACCCTTCCCATCTTATAGCCGTTCTGTTTAGTTCCAAATCGACAAAATAGTGTGAGGAAAAGAATATGTGGCACTCTGTGCTTCTCCCTCTCTGTCTGCTCTCTGCAAGGGGTGGGGGTGAAATCACACACACCCAGCAGTAGCTGCAGGCAGATTTGAGCCGATTTCTGCTGTCAATTTAACCAGTTTGACCACTGAGACCTCCAGAATTCGGCGACTTTTTGTTGTTGTTGCAGCAGCAGCAGCAGCTCAGTTCTTTTTACAGGTAATTTTATAATACCGTCAACCTCAGATACTGGCAAGCCAATCTCAAAATAGAAATGTACTTACCAGCCTCTGAAGATCTTTTGGTATCCTGTTCCGTGACGCCAATTTGTAAGGAAACTTCTGTTGCAATGGAAATCAGGACTTAGAGAGACACGGAGGAGCAGGAATTCTGAATGTCAAACACTGGGATTTATTGAGAGATCCAACGGCCGGGAGAGATTACACAGCAAAGTCACATTTTCATGTGAGCCACCTTGCAATCTCTGAAGACATAGCTCAAATACATGGTCTGTATATCCATAAGGAGTGGCCTATTTTCCCGCCTCTGGTAATCAACACCAGACCCTAAAAACAAAGACATCTCTATATGCAACTCTGCATGTGCCTTTAAACCCCTCACCCACAGGAAAGCAGAAGACCTCTTTGACCTTTGTCCGCCTCTAGTTACAGACAGAGCACAGGTAAAAATAACTGAGAATCTTAAAACACAAAGAGATATCCTTAAAATATTCTCTGACACAAACAATAATATGTAGTGTTAATAGTTTATTGTATTATTAGTGTATAATATTACTGCTATAATAATCACACATTGAGTTGTTGAAATCAGACCGTCTTTGTTTTTAAACGCTCTGAATGAAACGGCAGCTCTCAGGTGATCAGCTGTGTGTTTACACAATAACATATGCATAGTAATTTAATACCTTCCAACACACATTGTAAGAACTGTTCTGTTTCATATGAGTGTTGAGAGCTGTATCCACAAATCTCTTAATTTTGCCCTCAGTGCACCAGATTGATGCATTTAACTTCAATTTAAATAAAAACATCTTCTGTTGTAACAACAATAACATTATAAATAGTAACATAGCATGGTATTGCACATTTACTGTAGCTTTGAGTGTTACTGGCCTGATATTTTTTTATTACATGAATGAAGGTGACTGAGGCTTTTTAATATAGACTTTTCAGTGTCCCACATTTTGCACAGAACTGTCCCACATTAGGAAAAGCAGATTGTCTGAGACAACTTGGCACTAAGAGTACTAATATATCTACCATTTCTTTTATGAGTTTAATATCTGCATGTTCTCATTTGAAAGCAATATAAATCACACAGTTATTATGCAATAGGCTATAAAAGCACCATCGATTACCTTTCTCCAATTCAAACTCTTGACGGGAAAAAAGGAAGGTGTAAATGGTTGGGCTATACTGTACTGTATACATACAAAGGCCATTCAATAGACGTTCAATATATAGTATTCGTTTATTAGAGTTGGCTTGACTCGGTTTGCATTCATAAAGAATGCACAAATGTGTTTAATCGTTAATGTCATAGTATTCGTTTATTAGTCCCCGAGGGGAAATGGGTAGCAGCACATCACAGAGGCTTTTAAAAAGTTAAGACAATACATTCTGGAAATGTTCACATCAGGCACCTTCAAGTTATACAATACTACAGTAAACAATTAACACAGTAAATTATGTGGATTAAATCACATTTATTTCATTAAAAATAAACGAAATGACTCGGTTTGCATTCATAAAGGATGCACAAACGTGTTTAATCGTTAATGTCAGATATGTAGGCCTACTAAGTAAATAGCCTACATTAGTTCCTGCTCAAGATTAGATTGAACTTTATTGTTATTGCACAGATTACAGGTACTGAGACAACAAAATGCAGTTTAGCTTCTAACCAGGAGCAACAAGCAGTAAAGTGAAAAGTAATGTTCACAATCTACAGAATAAAATATAGAATGAATTGAATGATGAATAAACAGTGATGAGGGGTATGAATACACTAGATATCAGCCAGTGAGCAGTATTAACAGTGTGTATGAATATGCTAAGATATATAAAGTATGAAAACGGTAGGACCATACCATTCACCAGCCCCAACCCCCCATGTTTCCTATGCTGTATGTTGGGGACTCTTTGTTTAAAACTAATTGGCCATCGGAATGTGTGGAGTCACATTCCACAGCTCTCCCCCCCCCCCCCCCCCTCCTGTGATCCCCCGCACACAGAGAGACACAGGGAGATCGCTCTTCTGGAGTGAAGAGAGCGGAAATAATGATATTGCAAGTTAAAAACGTAAAATGCATTTTGACAGACAGTTGGGGGAAATATGCTGCATTTTGAATGTCTGATAGTCCACCATTAAAACCTTAGTCCGTCTTGTCTCATCAATGAAAACTAAATATACATGACATACTTTGTTTTAGTAGATTTCGCATGAGAGGAAAAGGAGAATATCTGTGTGTAAGAGTGAAAATGTGCTGCATTTTGAATGTCCGATAGTCCACCATTTCCACCGGAAATATCAAACATTTAATAAAGCGAAAAACAATGAACAAGACTTAACGTATTCATCATACTTAATTATATTTATTTCGTTTGGATGTAGGATTTTTGACTTTGTTTAGAGCAGTGATCTTCTACTATATGAACTTTTTGGAGCCAAAATCACAAAAAAAAAAAAAAAAAACAGATTTTGAAAATGATATTATTTTTCATAACACAAACATACACAACGAAACCATTTAAAAGCTGGAAATATGGGATGTCACTATGATAATGTGAAAGTTTGATTGAGGTAGCATGGGATTTCATTCTGATAAGGCAAAAGTGTTATTATATCTTAATGTATAAATTGATTTACTTCAATCTACTGTACTGTGTAAAAACACCCCAACAATATTACAAGAAATATACTGCATAAAGCAAACTATATACTTTATTTGATCTAAAATATTGATGTTTCTACAAGACCCATTGTGTATTTTGTGAATGAAGCGCCATCTCTTGGTTAAATACTGTAATTGAACACATGGGGAAATTGGGCAACGCCCTCTAGCAATTTGGGAACACCCCCAGCCACTGGCATCCGCTGGGCTTTTGACTGGGACACACCCATGTGAGTCCTATCTGGGGTGCTACATCTGTATATGAAGTAGATCTGAGGCCAAGCAAGGCAAAACATCTTTGAAAAATCTTGTTGGAATAATATCAAGGCAGCAAGAGGAGGATTTCAAAAGTTGTATAATGTCCTCTAGGTTTTTATCATTAATCTGATGGAATTGTGTCATGATGTCTGAGTTGATATTTGGTGGACACAGAGACAAAATATTTGCTGTTCCTGATGCAGTGAAGAAGGCAAAATCATTGCACGCCCTGGTGGATAGAAATTCAGAGGCTACTGACATTGGGGGGTTAGTTAGTCTGTCGACGGTAGCGAACAAGGCACGTGCGTTGTTTTTGTTTTTGGCAATGATATCAGAGAAGAAAGACTGTCGGACAAATTTCAATTCCAAATTATAGTATATAGTAGATGAACTACATTATTCAAATGTTTACAGTAACTTCTGATAATAACACAGGGGAAATAAACGAGGCATCTATTTTCCTCTCCCTCTCTCTCTCTCCTGACAGCCCGTCACTATCAGGATTAGTAAAAAAATATATCCCTTGTCGGTTCTAGTGTTAATTTACCGTTTTGTCTTCTCTTTGCTTAATCAGTTTAAAACCAAGTCTAACGTAGCTTAAACTTAACGTTAGCTTTCTGGCTAACACAACACATCCACGAAGCCTACCTTTCTCCGTTGTTTTTTTTGTAGTGACGAATGAAGTTGGATGTTGTGGACTGCGGTGGTCCTGTCACCGATCTTTATGCTGCAGACCCTTCATACCGCTGTTCTTTTCTTAGTCGCGTCATCAACAACATAATCCTTGAATCAAAACTTGACTATTTTTGGAGTAAAGCTAGCCGCTTCCATGTTAACTGACACTCCTGGGTTGTGTTGGGTTCAGAATTCCAGAAAAGACAGACAACTTCTAAGTTTAACTATGTATTCTTAAGAGAGCGAAAGATATATTTTACTTGGCCAAGGACTCGTCACGTCTTTGGGAATCACAGGCAGCAAAGCTGTAATCTGTAACCACCAAATCCGTCAAGAGCCTTGAACCTCGTGCGACAATACATTTTATTGCACAGGGCGTTGCCCGTACATTTATGATTGGTCAAGAATAGCTGAAGAGATAGCGCGGTTTAGACTTGGTTCTCTTTGGTCGGTGCGCAGACTCAGATAAAATCTCTTGGCAACACGATCCTCCAATCAGCATTCGGCCGGCCTGTGGAAGTCCCTCCCTACTCTGGCACCATCATACTAATTTGTTTTCTCTAACGTTTCTTCAGATATAGTGGGAAACCATAATGTTGCTTCCTAGCTTTGCGGGGGAGCGCGGCTCCCATACAGAGCGAAGGCCGGTGCGATGTGCCGTTCTGACTACCTCTTTGTGTTCTCTCAGTCTCTGCACTCGACCTTGCTACTTTCGATATTGCAAGCCAAACTTTCTTCTGACTATTCCCCTCGTTGGTATCTAACCCATCAGAACCTGGGATTAGTGATTGTGTCTATTTATTCTATAGTCATAGCAATATCATGAGCACAATAAGAATATAATGTAATAATAAGAATCAGTCTTGTAATGTTATATAAAAATAGACTCCACAGTTGCCAGGTTTGCGCGCACGGCGCTATAATCACCCAATCACATTTCGAAAAAACTAAACATAATATCTCAATACAAAAACAAACGCAAATATTTAATAAAAAAAAGTCAAGTCCTTTCAAGTCATCTGTCTCAAGCTCGAGTCGGACTCGAGTCAAGTCATGTGACTCGAGTCCCCACCTCTGGTATTTACTGACGTATTTTAGGCCGTAGAATTCTAACCTCTTCAGCTTGTGTTAACCACAGACCTTATTTCAGGATAACAACCAAAACCAAAAACCATTGACCTACAGACCAGGGGACTGAAGGTTACAACATGCTGACTAATTTACAGGTTTTAGGACTCATTCCTGCATCATTACATTTATATTAAACAAGCAAGTTATATACAAATGTAAACCTCAGTATAGCTGTCATAAATAGGCCAGAACGTTTTTTTTCTTCCACCAGGCTGCAAACATGTTTGTTTCTGCTGTATAGGGTTGGGCCTTTTAACATGGGGGTCAATGGGGATTATCTCACTTTCAGAGCCCTAAAGTGGCCATTTGAAGATCACCAGGCCGTGTTTGCTTTATTTATTAGAACCGGAAGTTGCTGCTTCGTCAACACACGAGCAAACCCTGAGATATTTAGTCATATATGTCTTAGCCACCCTTCCTGCCAATATCTTGAATTAACCTTCGTTAGATACACATAATGACGCTTCATTGTTGCCAAGTTACCGTTGACCTATCAACGCGCGATGCACCAAATAAAAGTCTTCACTTCTGCTCAGAGGTGGAGGCAGGACTGTGTCTGAGCAGCTGCTGTTAGACATTGTGCTTAATTAATTAATGTACTTTCACATATCCTTTATTCACTGTAGCAGTTGATAGGATTTCTCAGTGTTCAAGCTTCCTTCGAATGTTGGTTTACCCCAATTTTAACCAGCTACAGTTTCAATTCTCATGTCTTGTTGGTGTGTTTCTTTCTGCCTTCATTTTAAAGCATTATAGGAGAATGTAAAGTGTTGTTTTGTTTCTCATAGCATTGAAAAATGACATTGAAAACTATTCAACATGGATGTATCTGTCTGTCCTGGAAGAGGGATCCCTCTGTTGCTGTTTCCTTTCACATTTTCTCCCCATTTCAAGGTTGTTGTTGTTGGAGTTTGTTCCTGATCTGAAACCTGTTCTATGTTGAGCTTAACATGAACACGTTGTCTTTTCAGAATCAGTCTCTATGTTACTGTCAATAACTAACAGCCTTCAGGAACAACTCTTCATTGTGTAACTTCATCCAATATTGAAATACCATTTTAAATTGTCTTTTTTCAATTTAGGTGAATCAACCATTTAATGAACTGATGTAGATGTTGACTTTGAACACATGGTGACTTAATATGTTAAGTTTCTCTATTTCTGCAACATAACAAAATGTATGCGTCCAATTTACAGCGAGTCATTGTTATTGTGATGTGAAATCATTTGGATTCAGTGTGGTAACTTTATTAAGACTTTATTTAATCATCTTCAGGTAATTCACATTTTCTCCCCATTTAAAGGTTTTCATTGGAGTTTTGTACTGATCTGAAACTTGTTCTATGTTGAGCTTAACATTAATACGTTGTCTTTGCAGAATCAGTGTCTATGTTACTGTCAATAACTAACGGCCTTCAGGAACAACTCTTCATTGTGTAACTTCATTCAATATTGAAATACCATTTTAAATTGTCTTTTTTCATTTTAGGTGAATCAACCATTTAATGAACTGATGTACTGTAGATGTTTACTTTGAACACATGGTGACTTAATATGTTAAGTGCTTCTGTTTCTGCAAAAATCAGAATGTATGCGTCTTATTTACAGCGAGTCATTGTTATGTGATGTGGGCATATTTAGAATCATTGTAGTCACTTTACTAAGACTTTTTTTCAAAGATCTTCAGGTACATGTATTTTATTTTTAACTCTATATAACTTTTAACATATAAAAGCCTGTATAAGTACATGATAGAAGGCTATGGAAAACAGCACTTTTGGTAAAGATATCCTGATCCTAGAGGGGTTCAATATCCCCTCCCAGTCTTATATTCCTTGCTTCATCCTCCTCCTAATCGTATACTTCTTCATCATGGTGTCCAACATCGGCCTGGTGGTGCTGATCTTAAGGAGCAGCGGCCTCCACCAGCCCATGTACCTCCTGCTGTGCAACATGAGCATCAACGATGTGTTCGGGGCCACCATCATCATCCCTCATGTTCTGCGGGACCTCCTGACGCCGCACTCGCAGCGGGTCATCCGGTACATGGACTGCGTCGTCCAGGCCTTCTGCGTCCACCTCCATTCCAGCGCCTCTCACACCGTGCTCATGATCATGGCGTTCGATCGCTACGCGGCCATCTGCAACCCTCTGCGCTACGCCACCATCATGACCCACAGGATGGTGCTGGTTCTGTCCGTGTGGGCGTGGGTGATCCCCCTCCCCTTGGTGGGGATCCTCATCGGCCTCAGTGTGCGTCTGTCTCGCTGCAGGTGGATTATTGTCCACTCCTTCTCCTGCAATAACGCCTCCTTGTTCAAGCTGTCCTGTGAGAGCGTGCTCATCAACAACATCTACGGCCTCGGATACACCGTGGTCCTGCTGGGCTCGTCCATCGGCAGCGTCACGCTCACCTACCTGAGGATCGCCATGGTGTGTCTGCGCAGTAAGAACAAGACTCTGAACAGAAAAGCGCTGCAGACCTGCGCCACTCACCTGGCCGTCTACGCCATCCTGCTGGTGTCCGGCTTCATCGTCATCATTCTGCACCGCTTCCCTCAGGTGGCGTCCCATAGGAAGGTGGCGTCCGTCATGCTACACGTAGTGCTGCCCGCCCTGAACGCTCTGATCTACGGCCTGCAGATCAAAGAGGTCCGGCAGAGGGTTATGGCTCTGTTTCGTAAGAGTAAAGTCGCTTCAATGGATGCTAAATGACACGGTGTTGATTATGTTGAAGCGACTGGATAGCAGTGTATCTACAGAAATACCCCTGACCCATAGTGTGTATCATATTATTATAAATGACGCTTCAAAGAACTGCATTGTTCCAAAATACATCTTATTTTTCAATGTCTGAATGCATTAAGGCTGTAAATAGTGATTACATCCAGAATAATATTTAAATAAAATCTTATGAACTTGGTTTTTACGGATCGTTTCATGACTCTTATTACTCTGACAGTGTTTTCAGTTTGGTTTGTCAGTCTGTAGGATCACATAAACACTTTTAATGAAACTCAGCAACATAGTTTAGCATGGGCTAAGAAAGAAATGATTACACTATAAAAAATGTGATACCGCCTAAAGTCGGAACTAGGCCTGCCATTCACATTTATTTTATTATAAATGAAGGTTTTGGTCTTTAAATATCAGAGTTTTGAAGTGAAAGGGTTGGACTGTTTAATAGGAAGTCATGCTACTCGTATTTATGCATCCAAAACAGCTAAACTAAAATGTTTATTTTATATTTTCCAGAGGTGTTTTCTCTGTAGCACAGAAACAGTGATCTTTAATGAAAGCCGTGCAGCGCTGCAGGACAGTGTTTCAGATTATAAAAAGGCGTTGCGGCGCCGGCTATCTGCAGGAGCTCCAGGTGAGACAGGTGAGACACACACACCACAACTCATCAGCACGGCCACATGACTTCACTTCACCACCGCTAAGCTAAAGGTGGCAAATGTTGGGCTATAAATGAACTACAGCACGGTCACATGACTTCACTTCACCACCGCTAAGCTAAAGGTGGCAAATGTTGGGCTATAAAGGAACTACAGTACGGTCACATGACTTCACTTCACCACCGCTAAGCTAAAGGTGGCAAATGTTGGGCTTCAGAACAGGAGTGATGTGATCCACTTTCTTAGTGTCGGTGAGGACTCGAGCAGCGGCGTTCTGAATCAGCTGCAGCTTTCTAATATATTTTTTAGTGAGACCTGTGAAGATACCATTACAGTAGTCGAGTCTACTGAAGATAAAAGCATGGACAAGTTTTTCCAAATCCTGCTGTGACATTAGTCTTTTAATCCTAGATATATTCTTTAGGTGATAGTAGGCTGATTTAGTAACTGTTTTAATGTGACTGTTGAAACTCAGGTCAGAGTCCATGACTACACCTAGATTTCTGGCTTTATCTGTTGTTTTGAACATTGCAGACTGAAGCTCAGCGCTAACTTGTATACGTTCTGCCTTGGCTCCAAATAACATTACCTCAGTTTTATCTTTTTTTAATTGGAGAAAGTTCTGACACATCCAGTCATTGATTTGTTCAATGCACTTACTCAGTGTTTTAACTGGAGAATAGTCTCCTGGTGAAATGGTTATCTAAATGTGTGTGTCATCCGCATAGCTATTGTAACTTATTTTGTTGTTTTTCATTATCTGAGCCAGTGGTAGCATGTAGACGTTAAAGAGAAGAGGCCCAAAGATGGAGCCTTGAGGAACCCCACATGTCATATTTGTCAACTCCGATGTGTATTTACCTATAGAAACAAAGTTGTTTCTGTCCTTTATGTAGGATTCAAACCAATGTAGAACTGTTTCCGAAAGTCCCACCCAGTTTTCCAGTCGGTCAGTAATATGCTGTGGTCAACAGTGTCAAACGCAGCACTGAGATCTAATAATACTAACACTGAAGTTCTGCCACTGTCTGTGTTTAAGTGGATGTCATTGAAGACCTTTGCAAGAGCAGTCTCAGTGCTGTGGTTTAGACAAAATCCTGACTGGAACACATCGAAACAGTTATTTAAATGCAAGAAATTACTCAACTGTTGAAAGACTACTTTTTCAATGATTTTACCTAGAAATGGCAGGTTTGATATGGGTCTGTAATTGTTCAATACTGAAGCATCTAGATTATTGTTTTTTAAGAGCGGTTTAATGACTGCAGTTTTCAGGGCCTGTGGGAAAATACCTGAGTGAAGAGATTTGTTTACTATATGAAGTAGTTCTGAGGCCATGCAGGGCAAAACATCTTTGAAAAATCCTGCTGGAATAATATCAAGGCAGCAGGAGGAGGACTTCAGAAGTTGAATAATGTCCTCTAGGTTTTTATCATTAATCTGATGGAATTGTGTCATGGTGTTTGAATTGATGTTAAGCGGACACAGAGACAAAACATTTGCTATTCCTGATGCAGTGAAGAAGGCAAAATCATTGCACGCCCTGGTGGATAGAAATTCAGAGGCTACTGACACTGGGGGGTTGGTTAGTCTGTCGACGGTAGCGAACAAGGCACATGCGTTGTTTTTGTTTTTGGCAATGATATCAGAGAAGAAATACTGTCGGACAAATTTCAATTCCAAATTATAAAGGCCAAGTCTCTCTTTATAGATTTCAAAGTGCACCTGGAGATTTGTTTTTCGCCACCTGCGTTCAGCTTTTTCGACATTCTCTTTTCTCTGTTTCTCACGGTCATGGCCTTTCTCCATGGAGATATTTTCTTGCCAGACACTTCCTTTACCTTAGTTGGAGCTATGGCATCTATAACATTTTTAATTTTTGAATTAAAATGATCTACTAGCTCATTTACTGAGATATTAGCAGGGGCAAGTGTGGAAGAAAAATTCTGAGTACACATTTCCCTAGTATTTTCTGTTAAATATCGCTTTGTGGTTACCTCTTTTTGAACATGTTTGTGAACAGAAATAGAGCTCTCAAAGAAAACACAGGAATGATCAGAGAGTGCAACATCAGTCACCACAACCTTACACAGGAAATATTGGTGAGTATTTTTTCCAGAGTAATTACTATTTTGCTCTGAAATAGTGATATTTAATCATTTTGGACTGTATTTATTACTCATAGCTTCTAGAGTGCGATCAAAAATGCAGAGTCAATTATATTGGAGTCAAACCATGACCACGCTGTAACGGAGGTCTCTTATATTATATAGCTTCATTATTAGCGAAGTATATTACTTTTTTACATGCTAAAACATTGCACAGGAAGCATTTACATCTATTTGTCACAATCTCTATGTTTTAGTTTGTCTGTCTCTGTTTCCTGTTGTAGTTTGAAAAGTGTTCCCCCTCCCGTCTTGTCTGTTGCTGGTGATTGTGTTCACCTGGTGCCCCAGTGTTTTCTCCTCCCTCTTCACCTGTGTCTTGTTGGTTTGATTAGTCCTGTGTGTATTTCCGATTAACCCAGCTTCCCCAAATGTCTTTCTTTTTGGTGTCTATATACGCCGGGATCCGGAGTCATGGATGATCCTGCGGTCCTGTGTCCTGGATCGCGAGCGCTGGATCTTGAGTCGTGGCTGTGGTCCTGGATCATCGGTCCTGGATGGATATCCTCGTGGATTCATCTTCCTATTATACACACATGCATTTCCAAACATTTGGACTACATATGTTGCAAATGTATTATCTTTTCAATTTACACACGGCATCTATTGCACGTCTGTCCGTCCTGGGAGAGGAATCCCTCCTCCGTTGCTCTCCCTGAGGTTTCTCCCATTTTTCCCTTTAAACTGTGGGTTTTCTTCGGAAGTTTTTCCTTGTACGATGTGAGGGTCTAAGGACAGAGGGTGTCGTATTGTCATACTGATATTCTGTACACACTGTGAAGACCACTGAGACAAATGTAACATTTGTGATATTGGGCTATATAAATAAACATTGATTGATTGATTGATTGATTGATTGATTGATTGATTGATTGATTGATTGATTGATTGATTGATTGGTTGATTGATTGATTGATTGATTAATTGATTGATATTTAGGTTCTGGGCTATGTTGGGCTATAAAGGAACTACAGCACGGTTACATGACTTCACGTCATCACCGCTAAGCTAAAGGTGGCTAATGTTGGGCTATGATGGAACAACAGCACGGTCACATGACTTCACGTCACCACCGCTAAGCTAAAGGTGGCTAATGTTGGGATATAGAGGAACTACAGCACGGTTACATGACTTCACGTCACCACCGCTTTGCTAAAGGTGGCTAATGTTGGGCTATAGAGAAACTACAGCACGGTCACATGACTTTGCGTCACCACCGCTAAGCTAAAGGAGGCTAATGTTGGGCTATAAAGGAACTACAGCACGGTCACATGACTTCGCGTCACCACCGCTAAGCTAAAGGTGGCTAATGTTGGGCTATAGAGAAACTACAGCACGGTTACATGACTTCACGTCACCACCGCTTTGGTAAAGGTGGCTAATGTTGGGCTATAAAGGAACTACAGCACGGTCACATGACTTCGCGCCACCACTGCTAAGCTAAAGTTGGCTAATGTTGAGCGTGATGACGTTAAGTCGTCTCATTTAGACACTTGTTAGCAACCGCCATCTTGAAATTCACCAGTTGGGTATTTAGCAGAGGTGGGAGTAAGTCCTACATGTGCAAGTCGTGAGCAAGTCTCAAGTCTTGACCTACAAGTATCAAGCAAGTCCCAAGTCACTGTGGTGAAAGTCAAGCAAGTCAAGTCAAGTCATTGCTCAGGTCAAGCAAGTCAAGTCAAGTCATACGAAATTCTGATGAATAAGCCCAATTTCCGCATTTCAATCAGTTAAAAGACAGTGGTTTTGAAAATGGATTCAACCCACACGATGATCTTCATACACAGTTAATCATTTGAAATCTAATTCAGACCGATGACAATCATATTATATTCATATTAACCCTAGAACTGCAGACAATATAGCTAGGACTCAAAAAGCCTGTTCAAAAAGGCAGAATTCCAGGTAAGAAAATCATATAGGGCATTTGCAATTATACATATTTAATTTAACTGTATGTTAACACTAGAACCGCCAACAGCGTCAGCTCTTCATAATTTCCTTATAAACTTAGCAGGACAATTTAAAACTCACTTAATTGGGTTAATTTTGAAATTGTTTCAGTTTATCATCATACCAGTGTCACACTCCTAAGTTCATGTCACGGTTGCAGTGTTGTTTGGGTGTTTTTGCTGTTTTCCATGTCATGTTTTCCTCTGGGTTATTGTCTGGTCCTTTTCCCTGTGGTTCTCCTCTTGTCATTAGTTTCCCTGGTGTGTCTAATTATCTGATTGTGTTCACCTGTGGCCCTTGTGTTTCTCCTCCCCTGCCCGGCTGTTTCTCGTCTTGTGACGTTGGAGGTCCCGCAGACTACTCTCCTGCCGGGGGTCCTGCCGGCCCTGTGTCCTCTTCCGTGGGGGATCTTGCCGACACCGGCTCCTGCCGGGCCTCCGGAGCTGTCCGGTCTTCGCTCTCGAGCCCGGTCCCCTGAGTTCGCCCGCTGTGGTCTTCACCCCTCCTCGAACTCTGCCTTGCCCCCGGGCCGTCCGCCCAAGTTCCCCTTTTTGAACTCTGCCTTGCCCCCGGGCCGTCCGCCCAAGTTCCCCACCTTGGTCTCTGCCTTGCCCCCGGGCCGTCCGCCCGAGTTCCCCACCTTGGTCTCTGCCTTGCCCCCGGGCCGTCCGCCGGAGACCTGTCCTCCAGACCCCCGTCCTCCAGACCCCCTCCACCCATCCTGCTGGACTTTGTTTTTTGGGACGTCTGGGATCCGTCCCTTGAGCGGGGGGTTATGTCACACTCCTAAGTTCATGTCACGGTTGCAGTGTTGTAGGTTTGAGTGTTTTTGCTGTTTTCCATGTCATGTTTTCCTCTGGGTTCTTGTCTGGTCCTTTTCCCTGTGTTTTTCCTCTTGTCGTTACTTTCCCTGGTGTGTCTAGTTGTCTGATTGTGTTCACCTGTGGCCCTTGTGTTTCTCCTCCCCTGCCCGGCTGTTTCTCGTCTTGTGATTACCCCTCCCTGTATTTAGTCTTGTCTCCTCCTGTGTTCAGTGTTGGTGCTTCTTTTGTATGTGACCCAGTTCACCGAAGAGTGTTTTGTTTGTCCCAGTTTATTTAAAGTCCTTGAAATAAAGGTATCGTCAAGTGTAATCTGCGTTTGGGTCCTACCTGCTTCACTCGGCGTAACAAACGGATCAAAAAGTTCAGATTCATTTTACAATAAATCAAGGAATGATGCACTTCTACAAACAAAAACAACATAATTAAAACATTTAAACAAACTACTAAAAGTAGATGAACTACATTATTCAAAAGTTTACAGTAACTTCTGATAATAACACAGGGGAAATAAACGAGGCATCTCTTTTCCTCTCCCTCTTTCTCTCTCTCTCTCTCTCTCTCCTGACAGCCCGTCAGTATCAGGATTAGTCAAAATATATCCCTTGGCGGTTCTAGTGTTCATTTACCGTTTTGTCTTCTCTTTGCTTAATCAATTTAAAACCAAGTCTAACGTAGCTTAAACGTAACGTTAGCTTTCTAGCTAACACAACACATCCACGTAGCCTACCTTTCTCCGTGGGTTTTTTTGTAGTGACGAATGAAGTTGGATGTTGTGGACTGTGGTGGTCCTGTCACCGATCTTTATGCTGCAGACCCTTCATACCGCTGTTCTTTTCTTATTAGCGTCATCAACAACATAATCCTTGAATCAAAACTTGACTATTTTTGGAGTAAAGCTAGCCGCTGCCATGTTAACTGACACTCCTGGGTTGTGTTGGGTTCAGAATTCCAGAAAAGACAGACAACTTCTAAATTTAACTATTTATTGTTAAGAGAGCGACAGATATATTTCACTTGGCCAAGGACTCGTCACGTCTTTGGGAATCACAGGCAGCAACGCTGTAATCTGTAACCACCAAATCCGTCAAGAGCCTTGAACCTCGTGCGACAATACATTTTATTACACAGGGCGTTACCCGTACATTTATGATTGGTCAAGAATAGCTGAAGAGATAGCGCGGTTTAGACTTGGTTCTCTTTGGTCGGTGCGCAGACTCAGATAAAATCTCTTGGCAACACGATCCTCCAATCAGCATTCGGCCGGCCTGTGGAAGTCCCTCCCTACTCTGGAACCATCATACTCATTTGTTTTCTCTAACGTTTCTTCAGATATAGCGGGAAACCATAATGTTGCTTCCTAGCTTTGCGGGGGAGCGCGGCTCCCATACAGAGTCAAGGCCGGTGCTATGTGCTGTTCTGACTACCTCTTTGTGTTCTCTCAGTCTCTGCACTCGACCTTGCTACTTTCAATATTGCAAGCCAAACTTTCTTCTGACTATTCCCCTCGTTGGTATCTAACCCATCAGAACCTGGGATTAGTGATTGTGTCTATTTATTCTATAGTCATAGCAATCTCATGAGCACAATAAGCATATAATGTAATAATAAGAATCAGTCTTGTAATGTTATATAAAAATAGACTCCACAGTTGCCAGGTTTGCGCGCACGGCGCTATAATTACCCAATCACATTTCGAAAAAACTAAACGTAATATCTCAATACAAAAACAAACGCAAATATTTCATTAAACAAGTCAAGTCCTTTCAAGTCATCTGTCTCAAGCTCGAGTCGGACTCGAGTCAAGTCATGTGACTCGAGTCCCCACCTCTGGTATTTACTGACGTATTTTAGGCCTTTGAATTCTAACCTCTTCAGCTTGTGTTAACCACAGACCTTATTTCAGGATAACAACCAAAACCAAAAACCATTGACCTACAGACCAGGGGACTGAAGGTTACAACATGCTGACTAATTTACAGGTTTTAGGACTCATTCCTGCATCATTACATTTATATTAAACAAGCAAGTTATATACAAATGTAAACCTCGGTATAGATGTCATAAATAGGCCAGAACGTTTTTTTTCTTCCACCAGGCTGCAAACATGTTTGTTTCTGCTGTATAGGGTTGGGCCTTTTAACATGGGGTCAATGGGGATTATCTCACTTTCAGAGCCCTAAAGTGGCCATTTGAAGATCACCAGGCCGTGTTGGCTTTATTTATTAGAACCGGAGGTTGCTGCTTCGTCAACACACGAGCAAACCCCAAGATATTTAGTCATATATGTCTTAGCCACCCTTCCTGCCAATATCTTGAATTAACCTTCGTTAGATACACATAATGAAGCTTCATTGTTGCCAAGTTACCGTTAACCTATCAACGCGCAATGCACCAAATAAAAGTCTTCACTTCTGGTCGGAGGTGGAGGCAGGACTGTGTCTGAGCAGCTGCTGTTAGACATTGTGCTTAATTAATTAATGTACTTTCACATATCCTTTATTCACTGTAGCAGTTGATAGGATTTCTCAGTGTTCAAGCTTCCTTCGAATGTTGGTTTACCCCAATTTTAACCAGCTACAGTTTCAATTCTCATGTCTTGTTGGTGTGTTTCTTTCTGCCTTCACTTTAAAGCATTATAGGAGAATGTAAAGTGTTGTTTTGTTTCTCATAGCATTGAAAAATGACATTGAAAACTATTCAACATGGATGTATCTGTCTGTCCTGGAAGAGGGATCCCTCTGTTGCTGTTTCCTTTCACATTTTCTCCCCATTTCAAGGTTGTTGTTGTTGTTGTTGGAGTTTGTTCCTGATCTGAAACCTGTTCTATGTTGAGCTTAACATGAACACGTTGTCTTTGCAGAATCAGTCTCTATGTTACTGTCAATAACTAAAGGCCTTCAGGAACAACTCTTCATTGTGTAACTTCATCCAATATTGAAATACCATTTTAAATTGTCTTTTTTCAATTTAGGTGAATCAACCATTTAATGAACTGATGTAGATGTTGACTTTGAACACATGGTGACTTAATATGTTAAGTGCTTCTGTTTCTGCAAAAAACAGAATGTATGCATCTTATTTACAGCGAGTCATTGTTATGTGATGTGGGCATATTTAGAATCATTGTAGTCACTTTATTAAGACTTTTTTTCAAAGATCTTCAGGTACATGTCTTTGATTTTCTGCAACTGTAACTCTATATAACTTTTAACATATAAAAGCCTGTATTGCTACATGATAGAAAGCTATGGAAAACAGCACTTTTGGTAAAGATATCCTGATCCTAGAGGGGTTCAATATCCCCTCCCAGTTTTATATTCCTTCCTTCATCCTCCTCCTAATCGTATACTTCTTCATCATGGTGTCCAACATCGGCCTGGTGGTGCTGATCTTAAGGAGCAGCGGCCTCCACCAGCCCATGTACCTCCTGCTGTGCAACATGAGCATCAACGATGTGTTCGGGGCCACCATCATCATCCCTCATGTTCTGCGGGACCTCCTGACGCCGGACTCGCAGCGGGTCATCCGGTACACGGACTGCGTCGTCCAGGCCTTCTGCGTCCACCTCCATTCCAGCGCCTCTCACACCGTGCTCATGATCATGGCGTTCGATCGCTACGTGGCCATCTGCAACCCTCTGCGCTACGCCACCATCATGACCCACAGGATGGTGCTGGTTCTGTCCGTGTGGGCGTGGGTGATCCCCCTCCCCTTGGTGGGGATCCTCATCGGCCTCAGTGTGCGTCTGTCTCGCTGCAGGTGGAATATTGTCCACTTCTCCTGCAGTAACGCCTCCTTGTTCAAGCTGTCCTGTGAGAGCGTGCTCATCAACAACATCTACGGCCTCGGATACACCGTGGTCCTGCTGGGCTCGTCCATCGGCAGCGTCACGCTCACCTACCTGAGGATCGCCATGGTGTGTCTGCGCAGTAAGAACAAGACTCTGAACAGAAAAGCGCTGCAGACCTGCGCCACTCACCTGGCCGTCTACGCCATCCTGCTGGTGTCCGGCTTCATCATCATCATTCTGTACCGCTTCCCTCAGCTGGCGTCCCATAGGAAGGTGGCGTCCGTCATGCTACACGTAGTGCTGCCCGCCCTGAACGCTCTGATCTACGGCCTGCAGATCAAAGAGGTCCGGCAGAGGGTTATGGCTCTGTTTCGTAAGAGTAAAGTCGCTTCAATGGATGCTAAATGACACGGTGTTGATTATGTTGAAGCGACTGGATAGCAGTGTATCTACAGAAATACCCCTGACCCATAGTGTGTATCATGTTATTATAAATGACGCTTCAAAGAACTGCATTGTTCAAAAATACATCTTATTTTTCAATGTCTGAATGCATTAAGGCTGTAAATAGTGATTACATCCAGAATAATATTTAAATAAAAACGTATGAACTTGGTTTTTACGGATCGTTTCATGACTCTTATTACTCTGACAGTGTTTTCAGTTTGGTTTGTCAGTCTGTAGGATCACATAAACACTTTAATGAAACTCAGCAAAAGAGTTTAGCATGGGCCAAGAAAGAAATGATTAAACTATAACAAATGTGATGCCCCCAGGGACGTGCACAGGTACGGGCTAATGTTGCCCGGGCAACGGCCCGTTTTCCCTTTTTGGCTGACCTGCCCCTCTGGAGAGAGCGAGAGTTTTTATTTTCTTTCTGTTGTGGTCGAATCAACGTGATGAGCCCACAATTAGTATTGTAGTGTCTCACTGCGGGAAAACTCACCAGCTTCACTCTTCTTCTACTACTTATTTTACTTCTTCTTCTTCTCCTTCTTCTTATAAGTATTTGCCCCTAAATGTTGAATGAAGAACTCGTTTCAGTGTTAACTCATTCCAAAGTATGACCACAAAAGTGTTTTAAACCAGGTAGGCCTACGTTTTTATTATTTATGTTCTATATTGCTAAGGGTGTGATTACACATGTTACGTATTATATATATTATATTTATTATAGGCTACTGTATCGGATTTTGGAAAATGGACTTTGAGTTTTCTCACGGGAGGGACTTTACTTCCTCTTGACACCGTCGGTTATTTACAAAAAAACACCTACATATACTTGTTATTGTGCTTCTGTCTTTCTGTGTCTTTCCATCTGCTCCGAAAACTCCTATTAAACATCCATGGTAAACTCCCTCAACGGGCCGCCTTCTCTCAGGAGAACACTTCACTGTCCCGCTTCATTGTAGGATTTCTGCCATGTCTCCACTTTAGTTTGAGCATCTCTGTTACTAAGTTATGGAATACTAAATAAATAACTAATTAGATACCTTACCTTTACTGCGCTCATAAAGAATGATAAGAATAATGCATATTGAACTGGTTTAATTAATTAGTACGTTTATTTAAGATGATTAGAGAAGCCCTATTTTATCAGTATGTCTGTACAGCAGTTACAATGGTCAAACTACATTAGAACAGAATTGTCCCCATTTGTTCTTTAATAGTTTCTAACATTAGATAGTTTAATGAGATATGGACCGCAAAACCAAAAATGTCCCTGGTTTTCATTTTAAAAATCAAGTCACCGAATGCAAGTAGTTGCCTACTTATTTTGTAATGAAATGATGATGTGAATTACTGTTCAAATCAGTTAATGTAATGATCGTTTTGGTCTTATATTTTTTTTTGGGGGGAGGCCCTTTTTCCAGTTCAGAGCAATAGCCCCTCCAAATGTCTGTGCACGTCCCTGTCTAGATTTATCTGATTCCATTCAAAGCTTCTCTTCTTATTATTGAAATTTAGCAGGGGAAAAAAGAACATACCACAGCTTTGATTTTCGCTATACACACATGAATGATTCAACTTCAAGATAGAGCCTTTCATATCCTAGACCCAGACATAAACAGTGGACGGTGACTGGCAGGAAAAGATAGATCTTTTCAAATTGTTCCCGCAGTTCACACTTCTGGATGAATTTAAAAATATAACACATTTATTGCAAAAAAGGTCCAAAGGTAAAATCCTTTGTGACAGACGCAAAACAAAAGTTAGAACATCAAAATGTTGTTACCACAGAGCACACTTCCTTTACATGAAATAAAAACAGGTGATTTAAAACGATCCTTATTTAGGGGTGGTTGGAGGCAGACCCACATCACTATTATTTGTTATTGTATTACATTTATTCAGATTTTAAACATGTTTTTTTCTAGAAGTTGAAAAACAATGTTGCAGTTGAAGCTGTCAGGGTTGGGGAAAAATAGGACCCAAATACAGAATGAGGAGGGAAGCGGGTTTCAAAATGAAACAAAAAGCTGAAAAACATGAATCCATGAACAGGTACTGTAGCACGAGGTAGCATCGAAACAAAAGGTGACTGTGACCAACATGAAGGGAGACATGAAAGACAAACAATGAACCGACAGGGGAACACAGGAAGAGACGAGACGAGAAAACAGCCAGGCAGGGGAGGCAGAAACACAAGGGCAACAGGTGACCACAATTAGACAATCAGACACACCAGGGAAAACAAAACCGTGACATGACATAAGAATCGTGACAGAATCCCCCCTTCAAGGGACGGATTATAGACGTCCCTAAACACACAAAGTCCAAATTTCGAAAAGGGTGGGTGGAGGACGGGTCTCGGGTGGACGGCCTGGGGGCCAGGCAGAGTTCGTGGTGGGGGACTCAGGCGGACAGTCCATGGGCAAGGCAGAGTTCATAAAGTGGCGAAGGCCACAGCGGGCGAACTCAGGGGGCCGGGCATGAGGGCGAAGGCATCGGCTGGAAGAGTCAGGGGGCCGGGCCCGAGGGCGAGGACCGCGGCCGGGAAAGTCAGGGGGCCGGGCTCGGGGGCGAAGACCGCGGCACTCAGGATGCCACACTCGAGGGTGAAGACCGCGGCTGGGGAACTCAGGGGGCCGGGCACAAGGACGGGCAGGAGCTGGTGGAACCTCTGGTGGGTCAGGTGTAGAGGGAACCCTGGACGGAACATGGGCTGGTGTCAGTGGGACCCACGATGGAGCAAGGGCTGGTGTCGATGGAACCCGAAACAGCACAGGATCTGGTGTTGGCAGGACCCCCGGCAGAAGAGTAGTCGGCCGGGACCCCTAATGGGACAGGACATGGAACCGGCAGGACCCCCAGCGGAACCTCCAACGGCACCGGACATAGAGTTGGCAGGACCCCCGGCAGAAGAGTAGTCGGCGGGGCCTCGACCGGCACAGGACATAGGGTTGGCAGGACCCCCGGCAGAAGAGTAGTCGGCGGGGCCTCCAACGGCACAGGACATAGGGTTGGCAGGACCCCCTGCAGAAGTGTAGTCGGCGGGGCCTCTAACGGGACAGGACACGGAGTTGGCAGGACCATAAGCGGAACCTCCAACGGACCAGGACATTGGCTAGGGACTTGAGAGGGGACTCGAGAGGTGAATTGATAGGGGACTTGAGAGGGAACTTGAGAGGGAACTCGAGAGGAGACTCGAGAGGGAACTTGAGGGGAGACTTGAGAGGTGACTTGAGAGGGAACTCGAGAGATGACTTGAAAGAGGATTCCAGAGGGAACTTGAGAGGAGACTCGAGAGGGGACCTGAGAAGTAACTTGAGAGGGGACTTGAGAGGGGACTCGAGAGGAGACTTGAGAGGGGAATTGAGACGGTTGGTACGCCGACAGAACACGGGGGGCTGGAGTCGGCCGGAACGCCGACAGGGGACGAGGTGCTGGAGTCGGCCGTTACGTCGACAGGACACGGGGAGCTGGCGTCGGCCAGTACGCCGACAGGACATGGGGAGCTGGCGTCGGCCGGTACACCGACAGGACACGGGGAGCTGGCGTCGGCTGGAGAGCCAGTACTGGAGCCGAAACTGGAGTCGGGACCCCATGGCTACAGGGGCCGGTACTGAAGCCGGAACCATGGCTGCTGGGGCCGGTTCTGGAGCCGGAACCATGGCTGTTAGGCACGGAACAGAAGCCTGGACCCTGGCTGTGTGAGCCAGGTAATGGAGCACGGAAGCATGGCTATGTGGGCCGGTACTGGTGCATGGATTCATGGTTTTGTGGGCCAGTTCTGGAGCCGGAACCATGGCTGCTGGGGCCAGGACTTAGGCTGGAACCATGGCTGCTGGGGCCAGGACTGAGGCTGGAACCATGGCTGCTGGGGCCAGAACTGGGGCTGGAACCATGGCTGCTGGGCACGGAACCAGAACACGGAACCATGGCTGTGTGGGATGGTAATGGAGCACAGAAACATGGCTGTAAGGTCCGGTTCTGGAGCAGGGACCATGGCTGCTGGGGGCGGCACTGGAGCCGAAACCATGGCTGCTGGGAACGGTACCTGAGTATGAGCTGGCTTCCTGACCTTACGCTTCTTAGAGGTCTTTTGGAGGCTCCTTGGACCTCCAAAAGCCAGACGAGACCCATCAAAAGCGTTCTCGAAATAAGCTATGTTGGGAACTGTGGCAGGCAGGGCGCTAGCATGCCTGGAGCTAGCAGGTCGGGAAACGCATGTCTGAAGGAAGTCCATAATTCAGCCAGGTAAGAACTTCACTAACCCTGGTTTCTCTGTTGCCCTCTGGTACGCCTCTGCCAGGGCATCCCTCTTTTGCTCCACACTGGTTGCCCCACTCCATTTACCATAGCTGCAAGCCAGCAAGTAGGTAAATGAATACAACTCCACTTCAAATGGATCATCTGCTGGGTCCATATTTGGTCGGTTCATTCTGTCAGGGTTGGGGAAAAATAGGACCCAAATGCAGATTGAGGAGGGAAGCGGGTTTCAAAATGAAACAAAAGGCGAGCTTTATTTACAAAAGCTGAAAAACATGAATCCATGAACAGGTACTGTAGCACGAGGTAGCATACAAACAAAAGGTGACTGTGACCAACATGAAGGAAGAGATGAAAGACAAACAATGAACCGGCAGGGCAACACAGGAAGAGACTAAATACAGGGAGGGGTAATCACGAGACGAGAAACAGCCGGGCAGGGGAGGCAGAAACACAAGGGCAACAGGTGAACACAATTAGACAATCAGAAACACCAGGGAAACTAACGACAGGGAGGAAAACACAGGGAGAAAAGAACAGCAAAACAAAACCCATTATCAGACACAAAACTAAAACCGTGACATGACATAGGAATCGTGACAGAAGCACTCTTAATATTGCCCTTGATTTACAAAAGGCAACACAAAATATACAGACACTTTCTTTAAATTCATTGTTGATCTACACGTTAATTTGGGTCTTTCCTAGTGTGTGACAGATCCATCCCAGGGGAGGATCCAGGCAGGCATACCCTGCAGCCAATGAACATGAGGAATGCCCTACGGAAGGAATGGTT
Organism: Chaenocephalus aceratus; assembly: GCA_023974075.1. Lineage (NCBI taxonomy): Eukaryota > Metazoa > Chordata > Actinopteri > Perciformes > Channichthyidae > Chaenocephalus > Chaenocephalus aceratus. The sequence goes on from JAMFTG010000307.1 coordinate 172,046, forward strand.
GAAGAAACCATATAGGAAGGGATTTAAAGAGGAGTTGATATATCCTAGCCACAAAAATATATCCCAGACAACCACCTCCGTGCTGTATTCAATAAAAGGGTCCACAATGTTGACTGTAAAGAAGGGCATCCAGAAGATTAGGAATACTCCCATGATGATCCCCAACGTTTTTGCTGCCTTTCTTTCCCTCTTCATATTAGTTCTGTGTCTTTTTGTCTTGCTTGAATCATTTCCGACTCCAGAAGCCATTTGGCTTTCCATGGCGCTGATCTGCCTGTTCTGCCGCTTGGCAGCTTTGAAGATCTTCCAATAAGCGATTAGCATAACAGCCATTGGCAAGTAAAAGGCTACCAAGGAAGCCATGACAGCATAAATGCGATTGACCAGGAACACGCATACATCTTCAGGGATCAGGATGTCCATACCTGCCACATGAAGATCTAGCATTATGGGGCAAAAGGAGATGAGCAAGGGAACAGCCCAACATACAAAAATAAGGAGAGCTACCCGACTGTGGGACATTTTTAAAGAGTAAACTAGTGGGTTGCAGACAGCATAGTAGCGGTCATATGCAATGCAGCTGAGATGGAATATAGAGGCAGTGCAGAGCATGACATCAAGGCTAGAGTGAAGCTTACAAAAAAGGACACCAAAGTACCAGCATCCCTCCACCGTCCGAATCATACTATAAGGCATCACTACCAGGCCAACAAGGCAGTCAGCCACTGCCAGGGACATGACGAAGGAGTTCGTAGGGGACTGCAACTGCTTGAAGTAGGCAATGGACAAGACCACCAACACGTTTCCCACCACTGTGCACACAATGCCAACAGAGAGGAAGGCATACAGAAAAATGCGAGAAGCCTGGTTCCTAAATGTAGCACAGGTTTGAAGTTCAATCTGAAGAGACGTGTTAGCCTTTTCGAACAATTCCAAGCTGCCGTTATCCATGGTCTAATCAAGCCTGTCAAAACACATAGATACAGCTGTGAGAAATTACTGTTTCAGTCTGATTCTGCAGATTGAGTGAGGCATTTCATCACAGTTTGCCTACACTGTTGTATGGTACATTAACAGCGAAAGATTTGACGAACCACCCAGAATTGTGTTTGCTATGACCCAATTGCTGCTCCATGGTTACTTCTCATTAGTTAATCTCTAATTACATTTTATTTCGATGAAGGAATCACTGAAGTCTGTGGGCTTAAAAATACCTTGTTTTAGTGGAGTTGCCTAATCTAAAATGCCATCTCTGTGCTTTGTTTAGAAAGAAAAATAATAATATAATAATAATAATAGATTTATTTTGTTAGCGCTTTTACAGGTGCTCAAAGATGCTTTACAGATATAGTGAAAAGAAAAGAACAACAAATACATAAATATATAGTTAAAGTCAAATAATACAAAAACAATCACACATTAAAAGCCAGATTGAAGAGGTGAGTTTTTGTGAGTGTTTTGAAGGTGGTGGGGTCAGGGGGTTGGGGGAGTGAGTTCCAGAGGGAGGGGGCAGCCACGGAGAAGGCTCTGTCCCCCCAGGTCCGGTGATTGATGCCGGTGGCGATGGATAGGAGGTTGGCTTCTGATGAGCGGAGGCAGTGGGAAGGGGTGTGGAATCATAAAGTACATCAAGTTTCATAGAGCAAAAACATTTCAAGTGCTACTCAACTGGCTTTAGGTAAGCCAGTCCTTTGTTAGTATATAAGTGCTTTGTTAGTAGTTCTATCCTCGAGGTGGAGTCGAAAGAGATGAGTTTTCAGTCTGGAAGGTGTGTGAGCTTTCTACTGTCCTGATGTCAATGGGAGCTCATTCCACCATTTTGGAGCCAGGATAGCAAACCCACGTGTTTCTGCTGATGGGAACTTGGGTCCCCTTGGCAGCGAGGGTGCAGCGAGTCGTTTGGCTGATGCAGAGTGGAGTGCACATGCTGGGGTGTACAGTTTACCCATGTCCTGGATGTAGGAAGGGCCAGATCCATTCACAGCATGGTACGCAAGTACCATTGTCTTGAAGTGGATTCTAGCAGTTACCGGAAGCCAGTGGAGGGAGCGGAGGAGCGGCGTGGTGTGAGAACATTTAGGAAGGTTGAAGACCAGACGAGCCACTTCTGGATGAGCTGCAGTTACAAACAACACTAGACTGTTTACTCTACATGTCAGACCAATTGTAGAGATAGGAGCCCTGTCTGCTCAGGAACAATAGTTAGATTATAGGTTAATGTCATACGGAAGTGACATATTTTTTTGAATATGTGTTTGGCTCTCCTTTTTGAGAGCATTTTCTTTGGGGAGAATCTGGGTGTTAGGTCCTACTATATGTTTATTTTAGTTTTTTGTATTTTTGTTGTTCGTTTCTCCTGCTTTCCATTAAATAGGCCCCATACTACCTCTTCATATACTTCTGGGTCACATGTTGATGATGGTTAATGTAACAGGAAATGGTGGAGCATGTCTAAGACTCTTGGAATGTTAAAATAGGCAGAATATTTTCCCACTTAAAGCATCTTAAAACTGAAATTGCCTTTTTACAAGAAACTCATCTGACCACCAAGGACCACCATAGGTTAAAGGCATTGTCGGAGCCAAAATGCTTGTTTTTGCCTTACTTATTATTTGTATTATTATCTTGTATTTCTGTTTGCGTTTAATTCTTATTGTTTATCACTTCCGGCAATGGTCACGTGGGTGTGGTTTATTGGTATTTAGTCACCTGTTGGATGCCGGTTGGGAGGATATGATGTAGGAAGAGGGTGAATTTGCTCCTTTTCACCGTCAGGTCTGGAGTTGTATATTGTTTGTTTTCGTCTTTATTAAACACCATGGACTACAAATGACTACGGACTCTTACATGGAACGCGTCACAGCAAAGAGCATCTTTTAGCCTCTCAGCAGCTAACTCATAGGGAGTTATTGCCGCTACAATTAGTCAACAGAAACGGATCGCCGCACCGAAGACGCGACGGAATGGACCGGATCCTAAGCAGACGAAGCCAGGACGTTCGGGATCACGGAGTTGGAACACTGAGACAGTTTCCCCCTCGGCAAAGTGGAAAGGAAAAGCCACAATTCACCGTGGCCGCAGGCGGAAACTGATTGACTGGAGCACATCACAGCCAGTTGAGGCGGTAGGCACAATTGCTTCATTCTGTGTATTTTTTATTTTGGAATACAGTTTGGAAGTGCTGCCATTAGTCCATTGGGGACTGTTATTTGGCCTGTTTTGTGCGTGCTGGTTATGCCGATATCGGCGAAGGTTTGGATTTCCGGAATTGTTTGTAACGTGCCCAGCTGTGATCACTGATCAGGCACGATGTCAGAGACAAGATTGACATTAGTGAATACTGTTGTGTGCATATTGGAACATGCAAAATGAGTGATAACAACGAAAATGAGGATGGAGTGGACAGTGTGTTAAATATTGGAAACAGAACTAGCTAATTAAGAGCCAGTCGGCTTCCCAACAAATGAAACAACTACGGACCCCTACTCGTGAACTCACAGCAATCCCATCTGTTATCAACGACACCTTTAAGACCTTTTACTCTGGACTATATGCCTCACAAGCCCCTGTCGATAATGCGGACAGAACTAAATTCTTGAATGATCTGGAATTTCCGTCCATAACACCTGCTCAGGAGGGTGAGTTGGATCAACCTCTAAAGCCCAGTGAAATAGCTGACTCGATCAGGCTGATCCAGAGTGGCAAGGCCCCGGGCCCAGGCAGCTATCCAATTGAGTTTTATAAAAAATGTATTGATAAATGTACCCCCCTTCTTTTGAGAATGTTCTAGGACTCTCTGGAACGGGGAGCGTTGCCACAAACTCTCCCTGAGGCGGAAGTAATCGTATTATTTAAACCAGGCAAGGAAAATTCTGAATGTAGCTCCTATCGCCCCATCTCCCTTCTGAATGTGGACTGTAAGATCCTAGTTAAAATACTAGCCATACGCCTTGAATCAGTCACTCCAAACATCATATCATTAGACCAAACTGGGTTTATGAAAGGCCGATACTCCTTCTCCAACATCCGTCGCCTTCTCAACATCCTCCTCTCTCCTGCATCCAAGGCAACACATTCTCACTCCCAACCCGTCACATATTGACGGACGGTCAGGGCCCCTCCCCGTCACGGAATTACGGACAGGGTACCCCTTGAGAGTCAGTTTTCAACCGGCAGGGCATCCCATAGGCTTCTATATAGCTCCCTTAACGTATGTTGTAGAGTCGACGACTTGAGATCGCGAATGCTACCCGCAGATCCATTCTCACAGCGTTTATCAACCTTTTTCTTACTCAATATCAAGCCACACTTATTGTTTTTACTTCTTTATTTTAGTTGAATAATGTAGGAAATGTGTTGCCATCAGTTATGGGGAGAGTAGGGGCTCAGAATACTGAAATCTGTATTGTTTCATCGTTTTTTCATTTTGTATTCTTTTCTAAACCACACACTGTTATTTACTCAACAATAACACACAATTATCCTTGTGTTTATTTATTTGTTTGATTAATAAACACAAGTTGGAGTCCATCAGGACCGAGGGTCGGAGCAGCTCATAGTAGTTGCTTTAGAGAATTTTAAACCCGGAAGTAAGTATTCTCTCCGCTTCGCTTGACAAACCCCGTGATAGTCCTCAAGCTCTGTGATTGGATGCTTGAGTGTGCGCCGAGGGTTACGCCGAGCGTCGAACAACACTTTCAAATGGGATGGAACCACGGCACACTGTCCAAAACTGGATTTGAACGGGTCCACCCCCTCCCCACCCCGTCCCCAGAACTACACAAGCTGGCTATTGTGTATTTTGCAACATGCTCTGTGGCCCGTCTCTACTGGGAGTTGTAGTTTTAAAAGACGTTTTTGTATTTCCCATTATAAGAAGTTGCCAGTATTAAACTGTGTACATCCCTGGAGGTTTAGGGGATAGGAAACACTCAAATTTAAAACATATAATTAATAAATGGGTGAAAATTGCTTGTGCCCATAATGGGCAGCATTAATATATACCACATGCCAGCTAAGGTCAGAAGAGCTTTATTTAACAGCTGGTCTTATGTCTGTGACCCCTGTTGTTAATTGATGAGCCTGAAACATGCACTTGTCAAGGTTCAGAGGCAAATATGGCAGTAGCCATCGATCATCTTAAGATAAGATATACTTTATTGATCCTAAGTTGGAAACATTTGCGTTACACCAGCATGTGTAACAGTTGTAAATATGCAGAGGTATTTATTTGTAAATCATTTAGTATAATCACACAAATTCTGTGTTTTATATTTAATAATTCTGTGTTCTTTATTTATTGAATATTCAATACCTGACAAGGTCAGAGATGAAGAACTTGGGTCATAGGTTCCTCAACAGTGCATTACAAGACATCTATCAATATGTGTGTACCTCCACCATTAAACTGTTGTATTCTGCACATTTCTTATACTATCTACATACATCTTATAAGCAGAGTTGGGTGTAACGCGTTACAAAGTAACAAAGTTACAAAGTAACGCGTTACTGTAATAATATTACTTTGTCGGTAACGGAGTAGTGTAACGCGTTACTTTTATAATTCAGTAATCACACTACAGTTACTAACATTGCCCCGACACGCGTTACTTCGTTACTTTCTAAAATCAGTCATAATCAAACCTCAACAAACCCCTGCAAAGAACACATGCTAACGTGAAGCTAACGCACATAGCTGTTGTTTATTTATATCACACACACGTAGTCTGTTCTTCTTCTCTGTTTTCCGGTTGTTGCCTGTTTTGAATGACGAATACACACTACCGCCGCCTGCTGGTAAGGAGAGCTATTGCCACTCACGCATGCGCAGTTCGTACGTGCTCTGCTGAAGTCTTTGCGGTGTCTGGTTCCAGTGCAACACACGGCCAACATGCAGGAGAACAACACGCTGACGCAACAGCGTGAGCAGAGATAGACTGCGCAAAATATACAGATAGCAGGAGACAGAGGACAGCCACGGTCAGATAGGAAAACATTCAGGAGCTATCTGGATCAGTCTTATGTGACAATGGAAACTGAACTAAAGAGAACATTTAAAACTTTAGCAGTCTGCGTGATCTGCCTGCAGGGAGGGGCGGGCCGGCCCTGCGAGTAAAGTAACGAGTAAAGTAACGAGTAAAGTAACGAATTACTTTATGTAGAGAGTAACGAAGTAGTGTAATATATTACTTTTTTTTTAAATAATATGTAATATGTAATATATTACTTTTTTTTAGTAACGACCCCATCTCTGCTTATAAGAGTATAATACGTATAATATCACTTAAAATAAGTGCTTAAACATACAGTAGTTAACATTGCAGGAAAGCAATATATTAGTACTTGGTCAGGCTTAATATTTATACCCCCAAAGCTTTGTTCTTATTCAAAATAAGACCTTAACCTAAAGTATTCTTTAATGTTTAAATAAAGCATTATTAGTTTGTCTGTCTGTGTCTCCTATTAATATCTAATAATAAAAATAATACATTTCAATAACGTGCTTTAACCACCAGGTGTCCCTTTCTATCAGCTGTGCACCGTTATGGTGTAAATATACCAATATACCGATTGGATCAAATATAAAAGTCAGCCGAATTAGTGTTGATACTGCAAGGAGACTTATTGTGTGAAGAGAAATTGAAGATTTTGTTTAATTGCTGATATATTTTTGATCCACGTCACATATTCAGTTCCGGCGGCAGTTCTTCCTGTTTGTCTAGAAGTCTTCTCATCAGGGCTCTATAAATAGAGAACTACGGCAGTAATATTTAATGCAGCCAAACCGTGTATTACAATGCCGTTATGTGATGACTTTCAAAGAGAAAAGCAAGAGCACTCGGAATAAAGTATTATTATTATTTATTTATTTTTTCGGATTTCACATCAACAGGAAGTCCGGTTAACTAAAATGTCTGTGCGGAACAATACCCCAACCCATAGATCCGTGGGTGAATAATGTCAATCACCACATTACACACATACCTTCACATTTAAATTTAAATTTACATTAAAGTATTTCGTGAGGCCTTCTAAAATGTTTTTAAATATAATTAGGGTTGTAGTTGAAGAGTTTGTAACGGACAACGGCACGTCCATTAATTCCACAACCACACACATGGATTAACATCGATTTAATACATGAATGTAGCCTTTGTTTCTGCTAAAAGAGGTGTCGACCAGCTGGGGCAACAAGAAAATCGGCAAAATCGAGTGTGACTATTAAAAAATAAATAATTATTATATTAATATTGACAATAACAACCGACCATCGGGGAGCGTTCTCATAGCGTCTATTATTAATGCTATGGGAGATCTATGAAGGTCTATGGGACGCCCTGCCCGTGGAAAACTGACTCTCAAGGGGTACCCTGTCCGTAATAGAGTGACGGGGAGTGGCCCTGACCGTCCGTCAACATGTGACGGGTTGGGAGTGAGAACGTGTTGTCCAAGGAGACACCAGAGGTAGTGGTCTCATTGAATGCAGAGAAAGCGTTCAACAGGGTGGAGTGGGGCTTTCTATTTGAGGTCCTTAAGAGGTTCAGCCTCGGATCCAAATGTGTGTCCTGGATAGCATTGTTATACTCTTCACCCAAGGCTTCAGTGACTACTGAATTCTCAATATTTTACACTATGTAGAGGTACTCGCCAGGGTTGCCCTCTAAGACTGTTACTATTCGCCATGGCGATCGAACCCCTATCAACTGCGCTTAAATCTGCCTGCTTTACACAAGGAATTACCAGATATGGTTCAGAACACATACTCTCGTTATACGCTGACGGTTTACTATTGTTCATTTCTAACCCTATATCTACCATTCCTCAGATAATAGATCTGTTAACTCGATTCGGAACCTTTTCAGGGTACAAGCTAAACTTTTCCAAGAGTGAGTGCTTCCCTGTAAATGACCTAGCCCTTCAGATCCCCGATAGACTCATCACCTTTAAGATGTCTAGGAGTAATTTTAAGTACTTAGGTGTGAATATAAGTGGGAAACTCTCAGACCTTTACAAAAACAACGTCCCACCACTAATTGACAAGCTCAAATTTGATTTGGAAAGGAGGAATAATTTACATTTAACTATCGCTGGGAGGGTAAACTGTATCAAAATGAACGTGCTCCCTTGCTTCCTGTACCTCTTTCAATGTCTGCCAGGCACAGATCTACAGGAGGATTAGCGCCTCCAAATATAAGACACTACTATTGGGCAGCCAATATCCACAAAGTAATTGTATGGACTAAGGAACCAACATTGAGTTGGTGTGAGCTTGAAGCCAAATCCTGTCCTAATACCTCACTCTTGGCTTTGCTTAGATCTACATTACCCAGCCGGCCAACTCAATATTCGAATAACCCGATTGTTGTTTCCACCCTAAGAATATGGTCCCAATTTAGAAAGGCTCATGGACTTCATGGATCCTCTATTCATAGACCCATTCTCAACAGCCATCTCTTTATCCCCCCTTACACTGATGGGGCCTTCTCTAGGTGGCAGAGATTAGGTCTTATCAGCTTTAGCCAACTCTCTGACAAATGTAGCCTCCCAGGCTCTCATCTATTTCGCTACTTCCAGGTCCTTAACTGGGTTAAACTAAATAACCCTTCTTTCCCCAATATCCCTTCGGAATCAATAATTGACTCAATTCTGGACACTCTAACGACCGAAAAAGGTTCGATTTCAAGAATTTACAATTCCGTCTCCCGTCTCACAGAAACATCTCTTGGTAAAATCAAACAAGATTGTGAAGAGGAACTAGTCCAAGCAATAGATGATGAGGTCTGGGAAGGCGCATTAGCGAGAGTGAACAATAGGTCCTGTGCCAGGCTCAATCTTAACTAAAAGTTATCCACCGTATCTATTACACCAACTCTAAACCCTCCAAAATATACCCCAATATCACGGATACCTCTAACAGATGTCACACGTCACCAGCAATCATAACTCATATGTTTTTTTTTATATTGGGAGGGATGAACCCCTCTTTAATGGTCACACATGCAGAGCACACAGCACACACACAGTGACATTTGTTCTCTACTTTTAACCCATCCTAGTACCAGGAGTCTAGTGCTAGGAGCAGTGGGCAGCTATTGCACAGCGCCCGGGGAGCAATGGGGGTGAGGGGGGAAGGGGTTGTCCGGTGCCTTGCTCAAGGGCACCACGGCAAGGCAGGAAGTGAACTGGGACCTCTCCAAGTAGTCCACACTCAATTTTTAGGTCTGGTCGGGGACTTGAACCGGCAACCCTACGGCTCACAGTCCAATCCCCTACTTTTTTTTATTTATTTATTTTTTTGTTATCAAAAATAGACATTTAAGATCTCATCACCACTACATAAAGCATTGCTCATAATACACATTCAATATTTCATACCACTATCTTAAAGGTAGTGTGCCTTAATTGTTCCGTTCAAAGTTGAAGCACAATGCTCCCTCCTCATCCATCTCAACTAGCCTGCTGCCATCCACAAAATCCTCGCAAAATGTGTCCTTTTCCACATGTATTAGCACAAGGTTAATGTCCCTTTTTACTGTCCTCTTCATTATATGCCACACCTCTGACATTTTACCCTCGAAATGGACAAAAAACTCATTGGATGAAATCAATTCAAAGCTGCTCGCCACTCACAGCTGCTCAGCTGCTCGCTACACTGAAACTCACCTGAGGAACAGGTTACACGCCGTCAGCGCTGAGACGTGATCCACCTTTGCTGAGTTCCAGATGAGGGCCACGTTCAACCTCATCCACCACAGCGGACCCGAGTTCCACTAAAGGCACGTCGGGAAGGGTTTCTGGAGCCACTCCACACTGGGCGAATCACTTCTGGGATCCTACTTTTGCCCGCCGAGTGGATTTAGCACGAGAGGGAGCAACTCTTGCAGAGATAAAGAGTCGGAAGTGTGGTCCCGGCTCTCCTCTCGCCGCCCTTCTCGCCGCTCCTCACACCGCGTATCGCTGCTCCTCTTGCCGCTCCTCTTGCTGCCCCTCTCGCCGCTCCTCACACCACGTATCGCCGCTCCTCTACGCACCTGTGATACCGGCGGAGATGTAAAGTGGATTAAATAGCCGGTGTAACGCGGTGGGATTACCTTCTCTACTCTGCTGTGCTGCTGTAGCTGAGGCCTGCTCCACCTTGCTCCGGGAACAGCGTGGATACTGTTGTGCTGGACTGGGAGAATGGCGGGTGTCGTGTTTCTGCTGTGCCTTTTCTTGGCTGTGCTGGACAAGGAGAGGATCGCTAGTCGTCCTGAACAATCTACTGGATTCGGGTATGTTCTGCCACCCGCTGTGGACATCCCCTGTACAGTTTCGGAGGTGGTGCACAAACAATTGCTGGTTGCACTGTCGCGGACATTCATTTCGGAACATGTTTGTCTTTCTCACATGCCTGCCATAATGGTCCTTCAGAATTGTTTTTTAAACTCTAATCTCACTTTCGCGAAGTTTGCTGGTGACTCTAGAACAGCTGACAATGTATGTGTGTTGATTAAGAGGAAAAGGTGCTTGGTATTTTTATTGTTGTTACTATCAGGAAATGTACAGCCAAATCCAGGTCCACCGACCAGTATTAGTCAAATAGCTACTCCTGCTGATTTTATATCTAGATCTGGGCTAGGTTTAATTCATTTAAATGTGCGTAGTCTGTTACCTAAATTAGATTTTGTCCGTATCTGGGCGAATTCGACTGATGCTGATGTCATTGTCTTGTCAGAAACGTGGCTAGATAAATCCATTTTGGCCTCTGACATTTACATAAATGGTTACAGTGTATATCGTACTGACCGGCCTAAAAAAGGTGGTGGCGTTGCCATTTATGTGAAAAATAAGTTTTGTGTAACTAATATGGTTTCCAAATCTGTTAGTAAACAGCTAGAATTGTTAGCCGTGAATATTGAGGTAACAAAGGGTCAACAGCTCATGGTGGTGGGCTGCTATAGGGCACCTTCGGCAGGCAAGGAGTCTTTATCGTCTTTGGAAAAACTATTATCACAACTTTCCTACAAGGAAATAGTGCTGCTTGGTGATTTTAATTGGGACTGGTTAACTTCTGTGTCAGAGGATTTTAAAAACCTGTGTACCTCATTGAATTTTACCCAGATTATAGACAGTCCTACTCGCCCAAATATTAAGTCCCCAAATAAATCCATTAATTGATCTAATTTTAACAAATGTTCCACATAAATACTCATCTGTGGGAGTATTTGCTAATGATGTGAGTGACCACTGTGTTGTAGCCACAATTAGGGACACTAAGGTCCAAAAGGTTAAACCACGTGTCATCACAAAGAGAGACAAAAAACACTTTGTGGAGCAGGGTTTTGTACATGATCTGTTTGATTTTGATTGGGGTAGAATCAATCTGTGTGCTGATGTAGAAACTGCATGGTCTTATTTTTATCTTGGTTTTATGAAAATTATAGATAGACATGCACCTCTGCGTAAATTTAGAGTGAAGGGACGAAACAATCCCTGGTTTTCTGCTGAGCTGTCCAGTCTCCTTCATGAGAGAAATAATGCTTGGGCTAAGGCTAGGAAATCAGGCTCAGAGGTAGAATGGCTACGTTTTAGGCAGCTAAGAAATAGCTTCACATCTCAAATAAAAAGTGCTAAATCAAAGTACTATTTGTCGGTTACCACAGAAAACCTGAATAATCCTAGGAAATTTTGGAAAGCCATAAAATCGATTTCCACTGGTGATATCCCAAATGAGCTACCTCCGTGCCTCACCACAGCATCTGGCACTATATCAGACAGGGCTACTATGCTCAATTGCTTTAATGAGCATTTTGTGTCTTGTGGCTCTCTGTTTGGCTGTGTGGCTCCTGTGAACGCTCCAATCCTTGACTCTGAACAAAGTGGTCTGGAAAACCCTTTCAGTTTTACTCCTTTAACTATTGGTATTGTTCATGAAGCATTATCCAAGTTAGATCCTAGGAAACCGGCTGGCCCGGACAACGTAGAACCTTTCTTTTTAAAGATGGCTGCAGATTTTATTGCTCCACCTCTTACTTCTCTTTTTAACCTCTCCCTCAGCACGAACACAATTCCAAAAGTATGGAAGTCTGCTCATGTCTTGCCTTTACTAAAAGGAGGGGAGGCAACTATTTTAAATAACTATAGGCCAATTTCTAAATTGTCAGTTTTGGCTAAGGTGCTCGAACGCCTTGTGAGTGAACAAGTAAAGGAGTTTTTATGTATAAATGATATCCTGTCTGAGCATCAGTCAGGATTCAGAAAGAAACACAGCACCATCACTGCCACAATGAAAGTGGTAAATGACATTACTACTATTTTAGATAATAAGCAGAGTTGTGCAGCTCTGTTTATCGACCTTTCCAAAGCATTTGACACCGTTGATCATTGCATTTTAAAGCAGAGGCTACTCAGTATTGGCATATCCAGCAATGCAGTGGGGTGGTTTGTGAACTACCTCTCTGAAAGGTCCCAATGTGTTCATTTTGATGGTCTGTCTTCTGAGTGGTTAAACATTTCTAATGGTGTACCACAAGGTTCTGTTTTAGGACCACTTTTATTCTCCATATATATTAACAGCGTAGGTGAAAATGTGGATGAAGCTACTTTACATTTTTATGCGGATGATACTGTGATGTATTGTGCAGGTCCCTCCATTAAGGAGGCTGTTGTTACATTACAGGCTGTTTTTAACACTATTCAGACTCAGCTCTCTGAATTAAAGCTTCTTTTAAATGTTGAGAAAACCAAGGTAATGCTCTTTTCAAAAGCTAAAAAGACACCAGAGCCTGTTTTAGATATTGTAACTACGCAAGGAACAAAACTTGAAGTTGTTGCCTGTTACAAATACCTGGGTATCTGGCTTGATGATTGTCTCTCTTTTAAACTTCATGTCAATAACCTGCTTAAAAAGCTGAGGGTTAGGCTAGGGTTCTTCTACAGGAACAAGTCCTGTTTCTCGCTTGAGGCCAGGAAAAGGCTCTGTGACCTTTGACCTGTGCTGGACTATGGGGATTTGTTGTATATGAATGCACCGGCCAATTACCTGAGCAAATTGGATGCTGCGTATCACAGTGCTCTGAGATTTGTCACAAATTGTAAAGCGCTTACACATCACTGTACACTGTATACCAAGGCAGGTTTACCATCACTCTCTGTACGGAGGCTCAGTCACTGGTACACTTTTATCTATAAAGCTTTGTTGGGTAAACTCCCGTATTATATCTGCTCGCTGATCACACAGAGAGTTGCAAGCAGCTATTGTCTGAGGTCACATGATGTGGTCTTGTTAGATGTGCCAAGAGCAAGGACTGTCTTAGGTAAGACAGCTTTTATGTGCGCAGCTCCACTTGCTTGGAACAATCTTCAGCAAGAATTGAAACTGAGCAATCTCATTCCTCTGCATGTTTTTAAAGCTAGGGTAAATGAAATGCTTGCTGATACAATGGGCACTTGTAAATGTCTATAACTATGTATCCTGTAAATATAATGTATAATGTCCTTTATTGTTTTATGTTTCATGTGGAACCTATATGCTGCAGGTCTCCCTTGAAAAAGAGATCTATGATCTCAAGGGACCAATCTGAATAAATAAAGGTTTGAAATGAAATGAAATGTTCCTCCTTATTTGAACCGCACGCCTTGCATGGCTCAGAACATAATTTAAAAGATTCACATTGCATTCATCCTTCTTCTCAATCACACCAAACAGCCACAGCTCCTTCCATTATATTTCTCTCACATACCATTCATTCCAACATCTACCAATTAACTCTTTCATCCTTCCAAAAAAAACAACAAGACCACCCCTGTTTTAATTAATATTGCCACCCCTCTAGCACCCACACTCCCATTATTTACATACATTTCTCCCATCCATTCTTTCATTACATGCTCCACACACCTTTCATCCCAATGTGTCTCTTGCAAGCAGATAATGTCTGAGTCACATATTATTAAGGCCTGCTCTCTCCTGTCCTTGGACCTCAGCCCATTTCCATTCCAATCCCCTACTGACTGAGCCACTGCCGGACAGTGGTATTGTCCTTGCCTACAAGGATACTGGACAAGCATTTGCAAACACCAGGCCTTGGACATGGTATTGAGACCATGTGCAGAAACTGCCATTTTTGGAGTACTACATGGCCACCGAATGAGTAGGAGGAGAACTGAGGACAGTATAACCTTTGCATCTATTTTAGAACGTAGAAGAATACTCCTAGAATGGAAATCTTCGATACCACCTAAAGCATCTCTATGGCTCAAAGATCTAATGATGTACCTGAACTTGGAGAAGATTACATATGTGACCTGCTCTATCGAAATCAGTCGCATTGACCTGAAGACACATTTTGAGTTGTATACACTGTTGGAAAGAGGAGATTCCTAGCTTTCTAATGATATCATGATTGTTTTTGTACTCCAAATATTAAGCGAAATATGTCACATTATATAATGACTGTCACCGAGTCATCATTTTGAGAAAAAGGCCTTCAAAGTTTTCTCTTCTCTGGAATCCATCGATCTGATTGGTTATTAGCAAATGATCAAAATACTACGGAGGGAAGATATTTTCATTTGGATTACTGGTCTGGAGGAAGCTCGCGAGTATGTGTGTATACGTGTGTATTTACGTATGTGTGTTTGTGTAATTTTGCGTTTGTGTGTATTGTGTTTGTTCCCCGGGGAAAACCCTCAGGAGAAGCACCGGCTGTTGTTCTGCCTGCTGTGATGTCAAGTTACTCCGTTCTCCGCTTGTAATTATGCCGAAGCTTCAACGTTGTATTTATCATCTGAATTTGCCGAAAGAAGTTTAATATTCTGAAAGCCAAGACTTTGTTTATTTGAAATCAGATGAAAACAAACTGTAACGGACGCTGCCGTGTTATCTATGATTACTATACGCTTACATTCATAATGTCAGCGGAGGGAGGGGGGGCTGCGCTGTGGAACAGCCGAGTGCGAGGGAGATCTGTCATCTTCCCTTCACAAGCTTCAAAAATGTATTTATCGTGTGATTTTGGAAATAAAAGTTTCATATTCTGAAAGCCAAGACTTTGTTTCTTTAAAATTGTTTTTTACGCAAATCCACGTTTATTTTGAAATGAGCCGTTGTGATTTCCGACTGATTTCGATAGAGCGGGTCACATATAACCTGAGGGGCTCCTCAAAACTATTTGAATCTGTCTGGGGCTCTGTGTTAGCCTACATAGCTGAACTTAAGACGTTAAATTAAGAAGAAAGGGGGGGACTATGAATGTATGTTTTTTATTTCTGTCTTTATATACATGTATGTATGTGTATGTGTATATGTGTACATGTATTATTGTATTATTGTTGAGCTAAGTATCGCTGGTGTCTTATTTTTCTTTTGTTTAGCTTTCTAGCCCCTCATGCTATAATCATGTGTATTTTCTCCATTCCTGTTCATGTGTCTTCTCGCAATTATCACTGGCCCCGTGTATCTCCTAATCGCTATAACCGGCCCGCTCTCGTCTATCCCACATGTTCCACTGAGATCCAACATCTAGTTTCAGGTGGCCTGTGGAACTGCCAGTCAGCTGTTCCTAAGGCTGACTTCATCTCTGGCTACACCTCCCTGCAGTCTCTGGGTTTCCTTGCTCTCACTGAGACCTGGATTACTCCATCCAACACATCCACCCCAGCAGCTCTCTCCACAGCATATTCCTTCTCCCATACACCCAGACCCACTGGCAGAGGAGGGGGCACTGGTCTCCTGCTCTCTCCCAAATGGAGCTTTTCCCTCTTCAAGCTACCTAACTTCACTCCTTCCACCTTTGAATTCCATGCCGTCACAGTAACCCATCCTATACAACTAACCATTGTTGTTCTCTACCGTCCACCAGGCGCCTTGGGGGACTTCTTGGAGGAATTAGATAATCTCCTCTCACAAATCCCTGAAATCGGCCCTCCCGCTGTACTTCTCGGAGACTTCAACCTCCAGACAGAGAAGATAGACGAACTAACATCTCTGTTAACCACCTTTGCTTTCTCACTGTCTCCGTCCCCACCAACTCATAAAGCTGGCAATGTCCTTGATCTCATATTCTCAAGGAACTGCTCTACTTCTAACCTCTCTGTAAACCCGCTCCACACCTCCGATCACGTCTTCATTTCATTCTCTTTACCCCTTTCCAAACATAACAAACTAATCTCTTCGCATCCTGCACTTGTCCGCCGTAACCTCCGTTCCCTCTCCCCCTCTACCTTCGCCTCATCGGTGCTCTCAGCCCTCCCTTCCTCCGACTCGTTCCAACTCCTGCCTCCAAACTCTGCTGCAGAAACTCTCCTCTCTCCTCTCTCCTCCTCTCTGGACTCTCTCTGTCCTCTCACATCTCGGCAGGCTCGTCAGTCCCCTCCTGCTCCCTGGCTAAATGACGCACTGCGTGCTAATAGAACCGTCCTTAGGGCAGCAGAGCGGAAATGGTGGAAATCCAAACACCGTGACGACCTCCTAACCTATCAGGCTCTCCTCTCCTCTTTCTCTTCTTCGATCTCTCAGGCACAAAGCACTTTCTTTCAAGATAAGATCCAATCTTCTTATTCCAATCCTAAAAAACTATTTTCCATCTTCTCCACCCTCTTGGACCCCCCCAAATCCCCTTCCCCCTCCTCCCTTCTGTCAAGCGACTTTGTTAATCACTTTGAAAAAAAGGTTGACAATATTCGCTCTTCTTTTTCTGACTCACCTCTACTCACCGCTGGATCACCTGAGCCACCTTCAACCGGCACACTAACCTCCTTTTCCCCTCTCTCGCCAAGTGAGGTTCTTACCCTGATTTCTTCTGCTGCCCGCCCTACCACCTGTCCTCTGGACCCTATCCCTTCAAACCTCCTTCAGACTATCGCTCCTGATATTCTACCGTTTCTCACCCATTTCATCAACACTTCTCTAACTTCTGGTCACTTTCCAAACAGTCTCAAGGAGGCAAGAGTAAACCCTCTCCTAAAGAAACCCACTCTCGACCCGTCTGACGTTATAAACTACAGGCCTGTCTCTCTCCTCCCGTTCCTGTCTAAAAAACTTGAACGCGCTGTCTTTAAACAACTCTCCTGTTATCTCCATCAGAACAACCTTCTGGATCCGCACCAGTCTGGTTTCAAGGCAGGCCACTCCACAGAAACTGCCCTCCTTGCTGTCACTGAGGAACTGCACACTGCTAAAGCAGCCTCCCTCTCCTCTGTCATCATCCTGTTGGACCTGTCTGCTGCATTCGACACGGTGAACCATCAGATCCTCCTTCACACTCTCCAAGAACTTGGAGTATCAGGCTCTGCACTTTCCCTCCTCACCTCATACCTCAAAGACCGCACCTACAGGGTAACTTGGAGAGGGTCCGAGTCTGACCCTTGTCAATTAACTACAGGGGTCCCTCAGGGCTCTGTTCTTGGTCCTCTCCTCTTCTCCCTGTACACAAACTCGCTCGGATCAGTCATTAGCCCGCATGGTTTTTCATACCACTGCTACGCTGACGACACCCAACTAATTCT
Organism: Chaenocephalus aceratus; assembly: GCA_023974075.1. Taxonomy (NCBI): domain Eukaryota; kingdom Metazoa; phylum Chordata; class Actinopteri; order Perciformes; family Channichthyidae; genus Chaenocephalus; species Chaenocephalus aceratus. Next base: position 189,533 of record JAMFTG010000307.1, read on the forward strand.
GTCCTTCCCCCGCTCAGAGACCCAGGTCGTCGCACGCATCTCTGCTCGTCTAGCTGACATCTCTCAGTGGATGTCCGCTCATCACCTCAAGCTCAACCTTGACAAAACTGAAGTGCTTTTCCTTCAGGGAAAAGATTGTCCCACTCTTGACCTGACTATCAACATCGGCACCTCTGTTGTTTCCCCGACCCAGACTGCAAGGAATTTGGGTGTGACCCTGGATAACAACCTGTCCTTCACTGCAAACATCGCTGCTACAACCCGCTGCTGCAGATACACGCTTTTCAACATCAGGAAGATACGTCCCCAGCTGACCCAGAAATCGACGCAGGTTCTGGTCCAGGCTCTCGTCACCTCACGCCTAGACTACTGCAACTCCCTCCTGGCTGGTCTACCTGCATGTGCCATCCGACCTCTGCAGCTCATCCAGAATGCAGCGGCTCGTCTGGTCTTCAACCTTCCAAAATGTTCCCACACCACTCCGCTCCTCCGCTCCCTCCACTGGCTTCCGGTAACTGCTAGAATCCACTTCAAGACACTGGTGCTTGCGTACCATGCTGCGAATGGATCTGGCCCTTCCTACATCCAGGACATGGTTAAACCGTACACCCCAGCACGTGCACTTCGCTCTGCATCAGCCAAACGACTCGCTGCACCCTCGCTGCGAGGGGAACCCAAGTTCCCATCAGCAAAAATACGTGGGTTTGCTATCCTGGCTCCAAAATGGTGGAATGAGCTCCCCATTGAAATCAGGACTGCAGATAGCTTACACACCTTCCGGCGCAGACTGAAAACTCATCTCTTTCGACTCCACTTCGAGCGATAGAATGACTAACAAAGAACTGCTAACAGAGCACTTATATACTAATAAAGGACTGGCTTATCTAAAGCCAGTTGAGTAGCACTTGAAATGATTGGCTCTTTGAAACCTGATGTTCTTATATGATTCTGTTTTCTTCAAGGTTGTGTCTTCCTGGTCGAATGTACTTATTGTAAGTCGCTTTGGATAAAAGCGTCAGCTAAATGCAATGTAATGTAATTGTTATTATTCTTTATTTCCTTATCTATTAATTTGTTTTACATTATCTTTTACGTTACTTTATTTTCAACTATATATGTATCTATTTATTTACTTTACTTTCCTAGCTAGGACCGGGAGGAGGGGGGGGGGGGAAGGGAAAGGGGGAAATATTGACTGTATAAATGTAAACTCATTATGCCTGAATCAAGAAAAAAAAAAGAAAAAAAAAAAGACAGATGTTATTTTCTTCCCAGATGTTGATATAATGAGGAGAACGATATGTATTCCCCTTTTTGCCTGCGTCTACATAACCAAGAAATGCTCTGACAGAGGGAAGTTATTGATTAGCTTAACGTGCATGGAATTATCCACATTATCTATCAGGTCTGTTGAATTTGAACCACAGTCACACTTTCTCAAAGAGGACTGCATGTGTTATATTTATAAAAGTTTAATTTCAGCTCCCAGCAAATAAGTTTCACTCTTCTGTCAATGAAGTTGTACTCGTCTGGATTCATGCATTGCTCATTACAGATTATCACACAGCAGAAGGAATATGACTGTAATGAGCGGAATTGCGTGTAATTCTCAGTGCAAGCAAAGTGAGCAGGGAGCAGATGTCCGAGCTAACTTGTAATAGATTCTAATGAACACCACAGGGACTGTGTTAGGAAAATGATGCTTAATGAACAGTTTGATTTTAGTTTGGCGTGTACTATGTATACAATTTAGTAAACAATTAAACATGAAATGATACCCATGTCTAGGTTCAGGTTTGTAAATCTTACTTTTAGTACAACTTTACTCTATATCTTCTTGTCATAAAGGCTGTTGGTGGGTAAAAAGTGCCAAATACTCTGCAAATCCCCCCTCAGTGAGGCGAAGGACACTTCGGCAGTCATCTTCACAGCCCCCAGCCCCACACGCCATTTTTCCCTTTGTCCTTCTTATCATTTTACCTAATCGAGAAACATCACGTCTGCAAGAATCATAGTTTTATAAGTATGTGTTATTTTTGTGTAATGCCTCTGCTATCATCCAAAACACGAGAGTAGACATTGATTAGTACGTCTCTTTTTGTACATTTACATTTTGCAATCAAGCTTATATAAAACAATACATTCAGTGTGATGATGTTGCCCATATGCTAGGTGATATTATAAATACCCTGATAAATGTTGTACAGAGTTAACAGCCATTTAACAGTTTGGTTATGATTCAAATGCATTCTTGATGACTACATCTCAGTTTTATTTGTGAATATATAATATTAGAATGATGTTGTTATACAGATTAGGATCTATTATAAGATATTCAAAGAAAGAAGTTACAAAAAACGTCTAATTTAAAAAATAAAGTTATCATAACGTTGGAAAAGCCACATATTAAATATCACACATTAACAGGATTATTCATCTGATTCTATGAAGAGCAGCACAGTGACTACAGACTAGCTCATTTATAGATGTAAGCATTTCAAACAAGGTCTTGAATATTCGTTTAACAACAAAAACCGGCATTACTAGAACATTTTAAACAATGACACTCACCTGTAAAAAGGAGAGATGATTGTCTGTCTTCATGTCTGAATCATACTGCACCTTTTACAAAGAGACCAGGGGGGTGGCAGGGCTGGGAAGTGGGCGCATGCAACACTAGTCACAGTAACACAAAAACAGTCCCCTGCCAATTCAAACGCCTGACAAATATTGTGACATGTTGAGTAAGGACGGACCATTGTTCTGTGTGATTTTCTGTGAAATGTCTATGTGAAGCACTATGGACTGCACGTGTTGTATGAAAGGTGCTATACAAATAAAGATTATTATTAGGGTCTGAGACCTAGGTCGGCGAAGACCCTATTGAAATTGGAAAAATCGGTCGCGCAGCGGCTGATAGGCTGATTATGCAAATCGCATAATCGCATAATTGAGATCGTAACTATCATCTTAGTCGCTCGCGAAGCGAGCGATAACCATGCAAAACACACTAAAAACAGGAGCAAAAAAGGGGCAAAAGTCCTGCCATGTTGTAGACAGACGGCCTACGTACAGTGAGGGGGTCCCATCCGCGTCAATGTTAAATCGAACATGATTGAAACTGGACCGATTATTTATTATTCTTCTGATTATTATTTGAACTCTTAAAACGCTCTTTTGAGCCCCGCAACATATGTGAAAACTCACCAAATGTTGCACACCCGTCAAACCGTGACAAAATTGCAATGTGTAATTGGTCCCGGAACTTTGCGTCAAAAATTGCGTAGGCCACGCCCACTTCCGTTTTTGACGTTAACTCCCCCTACTTTAACTTTCACGTAAACGAACGAAACTCGCCACGCATATCTAGGGTGCGGAGACGAACCAAGAAGCCTCTTGGAGGGGTATAAAATAACGTACAGGAAGTCGGCCATTTTGAATGTTGTGTCCTATTTTGGCCTCCGTACGAATTCTATCTCCTCCTAGGGACTTTTATCGTACGCCTCGAAATTTGTCGGGTAGCTTCGCGAGACATGGGCAAGCTTAAGTTATCGCAGGAATTTTTTTCTTTAGCACGGCGTAGCCGTTATTTTCCGCCAAAGTTCGAGTTCGCACGATTTTTGGCGGTCCCTCGCCATGGAACACGATGATGTCATAACTCAAACTGACATTCTCAGAACGCCACCAAACTTCACATGATGGTTCACACCACAGCCCTGAACAGCTCTAGGTCAAATCTGATGTCACTTAATTTGGCGTTACCATGGCGACGGATCCTTCGCCATAAACAACGGTGTCGCTGTAAATCCAATGGACACGGTCCCATCGTCCCCCAAGCTTCACTTTTATATCACTTGTCCATGCCTCAACAGCTCCAAGTGAAATCTGAAATCTCAACGTATGCCGTATCCCTCGCCAAAAAATCCGATGTTGTTGTAAGTCAATGGAAAATCGTCCAAACAGCACCAGACTTCAGACTATCATTAATGGTCCGGCCCTCAACAGCTCTACGTGAAATCTGAAATCTCAACGTATGCCGTTTCCATGGAAACGCATCCCTCGCCAAAAAAATACGATGTTGTTGTAAGTCAATGGAAAATTGCCCAAACAGCACCAGACTTCAGACTATCATTAATGGTCCGGCCCTCAACAGCTCTACGTGAAATCTCAACGTATGCCGTTTCCATGGCAACGCATCCCCCGCCAAAAAATACGATGTTGTTGTAAGTCAATGGAAAATTGTCCAAACAGCACCAGACTTCAGACTATCATTAATGGTCCGGCCCTCAACAGCTCTACGTGAAATCTGAAATCTCAACGTATGCCGTTTCCATGGAAACGCATCCCTCGCCAAAACATCCGATGTTGTTGTAAGTCAATGGCAAATCGTCCAAACAGCACCAGACTTCATATGATGGCTAATGGTCCGGCCCTCAACAGCTCTATGTCAATTATGGGATGTCATCATTTGGCGTTGCCATGGTAACGCATCCCTCGTCGTCAAATATCATGTTGTCGTAATTCAATGGAAAATCATCCAAACACCACCAGACTTCAGACTATCATCAATGGTCCGGCCCTCAACAGCTCTACGCCAATTATGGGATGTAATCATTTGGCGTTTCCATGGTAACGCGTCCCTCGCCATGAAACACGGTGTTGTCCTAATTCAATGGGAAATGGTCCAAACACCACCAGACTTCATATGATGGCTCCTAGTCCATGCCTCAACAGCTCTACATGAAATCTGAAATCTCAACGTATGCCGTTTCCATGGCAATGCATCCCCCGCCATGAAACACGGTGTTGTCCTAATTCAATGGAAAATCATCCAAACGGCACCAGATCTCATATGTTGGCTAATGGTCCGGCCCTCAACAACTCTACGTGAAATCTGAAAACTCACCATTTGTCGTTTCCATGGCAACGCTTCCCTCGCCATAAAACACGGTGTTGTCCTAATTCAATGGAAAAGGTTCCAAACGGCACCAGACTTCAGATGATGACTAATGGTCCGGCCCTCAACAGCTCTATGTCAATTAGGGGATGTCATCATATGCCGTTTCCATGGCAACGCGTCCCTCGCCATGAAACACGGTGTTGCTGTTCCTCCTATGAAAGTGGTCTAAACGCCACCAGACTTCAGACTATCATTAATGGTCCGGCCCTCAACAGCATGTTGTTGTAAGTCAATGGAAAATCGTCCAAACAGCATTACACTTCATATGATGGCTGATGGTCCGGCCCTCAACAGCTCTACGTGAAATCTGAAATCTCACCATTTGTCGTTTCCATGGCAACGCTTCCCTCGCCATAAAACACGGTGTTGTCCTAATTCAATGGAAAAGGTTCCAAACGGCACCAAACTTCAGATTATCATTAAAGGTTCAGCCCTCAACAGCTCTGTCAATTATGGGATGTCCTCATATGCCGTTTCTATGGCAACGCGTCCCTCGCCATGAAACACGGTGTTGTCCAAATTCAATGGAAAATCATCCAAACAGCACCACATTTCATATGATGGCTAATGGTCCGGCCCTCAACAGCTCTACGCCAATTAGGGGATGTCCTCATATGCCGTTGCCATGGCAACGCGTCCCTCGCCGTGAAACGCGGTGTTGTCCTAATTCAATGGAAAAGGTTCCAAACGGCACCAAACTTCAGACTATCATTAATGGTCCGGCCCTCAACAGCTCTACGTGAAATCTGAAATCTCAACGTATGCCGTTGCCATGGCAACGCATTCCTTGATGTTAAGCACGATATTGCTATAACTGCTGTGTAAATGGTAAAAAAGTGTTCAAATGTCCTCGAGACACCTAGACACACACGTCGACGTGCGGACAACAGCCTGCGGAACGTCGAAGACCCGCTCAACGCTGCTTGCAGCTTTAATTAGAATTGGAACTCGGTCTGAGTTCACACAATGTACTATTCTAAAACATACCATTTATGTTCTCCAGAGTAAGCAGGGCAAACCCTAGATGTTTTTCTTATTTGTGGAATCACTTTTTTTAATGTAGTTCTAGTTCTAGGTAAGGCATTGCCATTAAGTCCACCATTTTGGCCCAGACTAAAGATACATATGTTTTGGCATACTGTACATCAGAGGTACTCAAACTTTTTTGTTAAAGGTCCACTTGTGAATTGTATACAAGGTCAATGGTCCGGATCAATGCCAGTAAAGTCCCCCCCCCCCCCCCACTCCTGGAGCGGATCAACGAAACTGAAATTAAGAAGCAGTTTCGGCGCGCTATGCATGGGGGCCCCCTTGAGGAGGGTTTTCCTGACATGTCGTTGCAGTAAATTAAAGGGTGTTTCATGTTGTCGTTGCTGTGGACCTTCGTCATCTTTTGTTATGTTTTTTTATTTTTATTTTGAAATGGTTACATTTATTCTGGGTTTTTTTGTGTTTGTATCTTTTATCTTAAATGCATTTATTTATTGTATGTTTTGTGAGCTGAGCTGTGTGATTTTATATTGTATGTATCTCTCTGTACAGCACTTTGGTCTGGAGGTTTTAAAGTGCTATATAAATAAAGTTGGATTGGATTGGATTAATCTACCTTATTTGGGGGCCCCCTTCTGGTCCAAGCACTTGCCTGTCGGTAAACGGCGCCCCTGTATACCAACCCAGTCTCACAGCATTTTGTGTTATAGTCACAACATTTAGTCGATTGATTCGTGTTCACCAACACAAAGCAATGTATTTCTATTGGTAGTATGTTTCGTGCCTGCAGCACATCTTTTTGTCCGTTCGGGTCTTGGAAGACCGGAAGCTGTGGGGTTCATAAAACAGTTCAGTGGCTGTGTATCGCAATGATACTCAGTCCGTCCAATCAGTCCGGCAAGTACTGCTATTCTGGTGGAAGGTGATTTCGTCATCAGCAATATCCCCAGGATGGCGGATTCCTTTGCATTGTTGTTTGGCTTGATATACGTGTTACATTTGGACTACCCCAAGAAACTCATCAACACTTTCACTTTCATACAGAAAGTGCTGATGGGCCTTGATGATGGTAAACCACTGAAACCCTGCCTACTCAATCTAAAAAATTACCTGTTACTGAAAAAGTAGGCAGTATTACAGGTTGACAATTTGCACATGCCAATGTTTGTTTTGAACAGTTCGTTGCTTAAAGCAGTTGAATGATGTTTACATCGAGAGGAGAGGAGAGGAGAGGAGAGGAGAGGAGAGGAGACTCAGGGATTCGACCAAAGACGCTGCTGGTGAATATTTGTGGCTGTATTAGTCTGTTTTAACCATGTTAGGTTACATGTATTATTATTTCTAGTATTATGAAGTAAGAAGCTAAAATATAAGATGCAGGAATATAATGTACTTTGTTGAGATGCAGTTACTTTTGATTAGATGTTAGGTTTAATTATAACTTGATTATGGAGCAGAAATGAAAGTGCTTGTTAAAGGATGGCATGTTTTTTATTGAAATGTTTGTTTGCCTAAAATGAATGAAAGTATGTTTTGTGTTAAAGGTTTTCAACCTAAATGAGTAAATGATGCATCAAGAGGCTAAGAAGAGGCTGAATGAAGGAAGGAATCTGCCATTACTCAAATAAAGAGGAAATATTCTAGTCTCAGCACACATAACCCCCATACTTGCAAAACTACACTGGCTCCCAGTCCACTACAGGATCCAGTTCAAGGTTCTGCTCCTCACGTACAGAGCCCTGAATGGACAAAGCCCAAAATACCTCTGTGACCTCATTCATACCCAGACATCTACCCGCTCTCTCCGCTCCAGCCACGCTCCTCTTCTCTACATCCCCCGCACACGTCTCCGAACAATGGGAGACCGAGCCTTCTGCTCATTCGCCCCGCGCCTCTGGAACTCCCTCCCAGATCAGCTGAGATCTGCCCCTTCCACCGAGGTCTTCAAAACCGGCCTTAAGACCCTCTTCTTTCGGCAGGCCTTCGAATAAACTTTGAGCACGGTACACCTGGAGTACTGCCATTTTTATCGCTATCTCCGACTTTTATTTTTGTACTCTATTTTATATTTTATTTTTTGATTTCTTATTATTACAATTATTTGTCTTTTATCTCAAAGCGTATCAGTATCCCTTGTTGTGAAGCACTTCGAGATTTGTCTTGGCAGATGAGAAGCGCTATATAAATTAAATATATTATTATTATTATTATTAGTCTGAGTTGTCCCATGTGTCCTTTTGGAAAGAATCAAGCCATTTTCAAGTTTAGGCAGGAGTCAATCAATCAAACAAACCAGATCACAACTTGAGATACACTAACTGGCTCTTTGATTGCACTTGTTAGATATATGGTCACACTAGTTTGACATTCTGCTTTACTAGTTGAATAACACATTATACTAGTTGTGAGGGAATAATTCTGTCTTACTCCTAAGATATTTAACCTTTTCGCCTGTTGACGTTTATAACCAACCATGACTCGTTATCTCCTTTAAAGAATGTGCTGCTGCACTCATTCTCAGTTTTATGACCGGTCAACTCTCGGCCACAGAGCCAAAGAGTCAGGCAAGTGATTCAGTATGTCCAGATGTTGGGGATATCTCCAGTGTTCCCAGCTGTTGATGAATTCTCTGTAAACTAGTTAAAAGGTCTATCGAGAGAGAGGCTGGTCAGAATTGATGTGGCAACTTTCCGGGCAGTCAGAACCTCTGGCTGCTGTGACTTGTGATGTGAATTGCTCCGGCCGATACTTGTAATAAAACACCAGTGTTTGACATCAAAGCTCCAACTCTCCTTGTGTCTCTCTGAGTCCTGACTCTTCATTGCTGCAGAAGTTTCCCTTACAAATTGGCGTTGTCGGCAGGATACCAACAAATCTTCAGAACTGGTAAGTGTAATTTTCAAATCCACATTTGGACATTGCCTTACCAGAATCTTTGATTGACGGTATCCTAAAATTACCTGTGAAACTGAGTGGTTGTGTTTCGTTTTTTGGTTAATGAACATTTGGGGATAATAAACCCGGGGGGTCAGTGTCTGGGGACTTTGGTCCTGGCTGATTTTCTCTGTGTGTGCGGCTCGGGACGAAAGTGCCATACAAGCATGCACAGCTCATGTTCGGAGAAACCTTAAAGAAAGGCATCAGTAAAGTGGAACTTCTGTATGAAAGCAATGTAAAGATTTGGATTGAAAGAAATCGCCGAATTCTGGGGGTTTCAGCGGCCAACACTAGCAGTTAAAAATAAGCAGCCCGAGATATTTTCCCCCCCATCACCTATGTGAGCACGGCTCCAGCAGCAGCCGCGGGTGTGTGTAAATATCCCTCCGTGTTTGGGTGGCTGGAGTGGTGAGGCTGAGATGGAGAAAGTCACAGCTGTTTGTCTATATCTTTAACTCACACCACCGCCGTCTCTATTAAAAACGAGATGGTCTAAAAGCACTCGTTGTTTGTGACCGCCTTCTACATTGCTGGCAAGGCCGGGGCAGCGCGAGGTGCGTGCATCACCCGATGCGCCACAGTTCCCTACCTTACTGGAGGAATGTTCCCTACATTGCTGGAGGAACTGGTGCCGGTCCGGGATGCATACATAAAATTATAGGCTAATTGATCACAGGTGGGCAGTGGCAAGCAAGTGTAGAACAAAACTGTGTTTCATCGTTGTGATGAACTCGATGTTGGGTGTATAGGCTGGTCGTGTAGGACTACAGTTAACTGTACTGTTGTTGGAGAGATAGGGTAGCGGGAAAAGGTCTATGTTCTCCTGGTCAGGGGAACATAGCGCCACTAGAGTAGTGGTGTTGCAAGAGGATAAGCTAGTTATCGCTTTTGGACAGAATATGTGCATTTTCAGGAGAGGGTCAATGTTAAATTATATCGTGAATAATGACAGGCTAAAACCCAGGAATAAGTGTTTGAAAGGCGGGGGAAAGTTGTTTAAAATAGTCTGATACCTCCAGGGCGATTCACCGCATTTTACAAGCCAGGGAAGGTGTCTGAATCCTGGGTAAACATTGTTTAAATAGTCTGATACCTGGCACTGTATCTGCCCCCGGGAACCTTCAAGGTTATATTAATGTTTTATTATTTATTTAATTATCACATGATTTTTACAAAAACAGTATACGCAATATACATGATTAGCGGGGGCCCAGAAGAGGTATCGCGGCTCTCCGCCCCTGAGCCCTCTTCGGAGGTATCTGACGGCGGTAGACCTCCTTCCGATGATGATGCTGCTGCAGCTGCTGCCACCCTGAACATGGAGCGGATCTTCAATCCCTCCTTTATTCAAGGCGTATTCGCCTGGACCCGGTCTGCAGTGCTCACGTCGTGACACATAAACCTGGCGAGAATCTACCTGCTTTCTGGATCTTGGTGATGCTTGATATTGTCAGCCAGGGCAGTGCGCAGGATTGTGAAGGTGACAGCTGTTTCTAGCCCAGCATCAGCCCAAGCCCTCTTCAAGTGAGCGTTCAGGTTCTTGGAGGCGTACGTCCCCGTTGTGAAAAGGACAGACAATTTTCTTTCAGTTTTACTGTCGGTGCGACACCCTCACAATGATCCCTGTATGTCTGAATGTACGTCTCCATGCTTTTAGGCAACCTGATTTCACGCATGGTATTCCCCCGTCCCTTCCCAGTGGACCAGAGATTTGGGGGAGAGGGCCAGTCCTTAGCCAGATTAGCTTTCAGCTTATTGGAGACAGACTATAAGGTCCTCTGGCATACAGGGGTCTCACTACCGGAGGCTGCTGGGGACCGCATGACAGTCTTGACCGGAGTCTTGAGAGGGGTCTCACTACCGGAGGCTTCTGGGGACCGCATGACAGTCTTGACCGGAGTCTTGAGAGGGGTATTTCTGCCGGAGGCTACTCTGTTTATGCCGGAGGTCCTTGAGATTGCCAGGCCTTTAAATCGTATACATAATTCTTCTTCTTCCTCAAGCCCAGCAGCAGTGGCACTCTGCTTCCTGGGTTTTAGCCCCTTTTTCAGCCTGGAGCGCAGGGTCTTCACCTCATCAATGAGGGCATCCTTCTGAGCCCTCAATGCCACATTTTCCAGCATCACCTGCCTGCAGTCCTCTTCGTCACACTCGGTATGTGGGGAGAAGGGTGGGGGGTGCACCGTGTATTCCTCCTCATTGTCTATATCCAATGATGTAGCCATTCCAATGATGGGATTAGTCTCTCGGAGGTCATGGAGCAACTGCAGGGCCACACTATGCTTCAGCCTTGCCAGGACCTGATGTGCTTCATCTCGGGATAACTCAGGGTGGTCATGAGTTACATGACGGTCTAGTCTCTTCCCAGCATACGAACATCCTGTGATGGGACAGGGTTTGGTCCGAACATGTATTCTGCCACTGGCCATTTTAAGAAGGATGCCTCTTTCCTCCAAGTTCCGCACTGCATGTTTGTGCTTAAGGTGCTTGTTCAAAGCCAGATAGAAGAGTCTGCACACCGGGCATTCGGATGACATCTTTACTAAAACAGACACAGTGAATTGTCTTTAAATTATTTTCTGTTTCTCCGTTTATATGCGTTAGCATAACCGGTAATTGCGACAATGGGTCCGATGCTTCAATGCATGGTACACGGACAAAGGGAGGACTTGGGTTACCACTGGGTTAAATGGTCCCACCTCCGCACCAACGCAGGGCTGGTGATGGCAACATTGGGTCCGATGCATCAATTAATGGTGCCCCGACCATGAGAGGGTTTGGGGTGCCCCGGAACCAGGCAGTACCCCAGCAGGAAACACGTTTTATTGTCAAAGGAGGAAAGAGTGATAGAACTGGGGTAAAGCAAAGAAAGTGTCCGACAATAGTGACTTGTGAGGCGGCCAGAGAGTCTGTCATCTCTTGGTCCTATCCTCCAGGCAATGCGGTACCAGAACGGGGTCAAATTGACCAAAATGTAAAAAAAAGAAGTTTGAATTCATCCATGGAAAAAGGCTGAAAATGAACAAAAGTATCCGAAAATAGTGCATCATGAGCCTGCAAGAGTCCCCTGTCAACTCCCCTTGCATTCCTCCACAGTCTGAGTTCACTTTTTGGAGATCCATAGAAAAGGGGTGAAAGTGAGAAAATGTAGAAATGTAGAAAAAAATCTTGACGGAGAAGGGGAAGCTTGGTTTCCCCTCTCCGTTGTAAGTTGCAACGGAGAAGTGGAAAAGTGTCCGGGGCTTTGGCCCGAAGCTCCAACAGGTTGAGCTTTTTCGAGCCTCTTCTCTCCGCACTATGCCGTTTTTTCGAATTGTGTTACCTCCAGGACAGAGAGCGCAAAAAGCACCTCTGCAGCCCCTCACAGACCACCAAAGGAAGGACTACAGACCTCCAGCATGTCTCCCTAATGTCCCTATACTCTAGGGACTGATGGGTACACTGGGTGGACATTTACTACCGGCCGCGGTCCGCCAAATGTACAGGGTAGTGTGTCCAGATCACGGACTTTAATGCATAGCGGGAAGTCCATTAAATTGACATTTTAAATAATTGTTTAACGGTGATTTAAACTAGTTTATGCGGGGAAAAGAGTGCTCAAAATCGGATTAAACAGGCCATTTCATCCACACCTGAATACTCCCATTAAAAGTGCATGAAATGTACAGGAATCTGTCCATTTCATCCACATTTGACGACGCATGCAGGGTGACTTTCTTACCCAGGAATTAGTGTCTGAAAGCTGGGTAAGATTACTTTAAATACAGTGTGCACATGGCTTTATTACCCAGGAATTAGTGTGTGAAAGCTGGGTGAGTTTGCTGTGAATTTAGGGAAGGTATGGCCATTTCATCCACACCTGAATACTCCCATTAAAAGTGCATGAAATGTACGCGTGTCCGCTCAATGGAAATGCGATGTCAACTTCCGATCTCAAGTCCCTGCCAGCGGCTGGACAAATGTTACCAGTGTTTACCAGTGTTACCAGGGGCACGAGAATACCCTCCACTGGAGGGTGGGTGCTGCTGCTGTGAATAAGGCCGAATATGGGAGCCGATGAGCGGACGATAAAGCACCGCAAAATACACCACCTTTAAGTGTTGCCAGGGGCACGAGAATACCCTCCACTGGAGGGTGGGTGCTGCTGCTGTGAATAAGGCCGAATATGGGAGCCGATGAGTGGACGATAAAGCACCGCAAAATACACCTCTTTTCTGAGTCACCAGGGGCATGAAGTTCTGGAGGGTGTGAACATCTGGGTTTAGTCCGTTGGGGAGTGCTTAATTCCGGGGGTCTGGGGTCTCATGTTATGGAAGTATGGATGATTTTTGAAATTCTCGAAAAACGGCTAAGTGCCAACGGGGGAGGGGGTCAAGTCTTCGGCGCTTCGGGACGAAGCCCCGGAGACTTTTGCACTCAATGGGGGGGGGGGGAATGGCTGGACAAAGGCTTCGGGGGGCACCCAGGACCGGGCAGTGCCCCCGGTAGAAGGAACTCGGTGAAACGGGCCAAAACAGATATACAAATAAAAATAACCAGGAAAAAGGGGTGAAAATGAATAAATGTATCCGAAAATAGTGCCTCATAAGGAGGGTAGGGTCCCCTGTCAACTCCCCTTACATTCCTCCAGAGACCAGTTCAAAAACTTAAAGTTTGCTAAGAACCATGCTGGGGGGTCTCTAGGCAACACATTCATACGAGCCAGAGTGCAATAGGAGTGGACACATTCCTCCATGAAGTGGGACAGACGTTTTTTTTCTGAGTCCTCTCAAATACTGGGTTTCCGATTTTCGCTTGAAAATGATGAATGCATTTTTTTGACGGAGAAGGGGAGGCTTGGTTTCCCCTCTCCGTTGTAAGTTGCAACGGGAGAGTGGAAAAGTGTCCGGGGCTTCGGCCAGAAGCGCCGACAGGTTGAGCTTTTCAAAGCCCCTTCTCTGTTGGCACTTAGCCATTTTTTCACCAATTTTTTTAAAACTTCATATTTCATTATTTTAAGATATAATTGACCGTTTTCTTTACTTTTTTCTTCTGTCCACGGGTGGGGGTGCATGGCAGGCCGCCTATGAGCTCCCAAATTTGGCCTGGAATCCTCCACGATTTGTGGGCTAAGCTCCATAAACTGACAGTCAACCAGAAATGTCACTTTTATAGCCCAAAAATATATAATACAAATGCATTTAAATAGTCAAAGGTACAATTATGCTCCGAATTACCCGGAATTTGATTTATATAGCCCCATGATAGTGAATACAAAATAATTTACATGGAAAAAAGTGTTAAAACGCCTGATTAAAGCATATGCAGGACCCCAGTGAGCTCCAGACTATGTGCATTGTGTTAGGGAGCCATATTAATGATAAAATAAATCATTTAAATGGAAAAATAATGATTACAAATCAGTTTTAGGGGGACAACTGTGGAGAAGAGCCTGAAAATGACTCTCCAGCAGGGTCTCTGACTCACAGGCAGAGACCCAGGGTGATGCACATGGCTCTTCCACCCAGAAATAAGTATTTGAATGCTGTGGAAAAGTGCTGTGAATAGATGGAGAGAGCAGCCAGAGAGAAGCGGGTTGTGAGACCCACAGAGCACACCCACAGAGCTCCTTGCAGTACATGGATCTCCCACCCAGAGGACAGGCTGCTTCACAGCACTTTACAAGCCAGGAAAAGTGATTGAATCCTGGGTATACATGTTTTAAATAGTCTGATACCTCCAGGGTGCATCACTGCATTTTACAAGCCAGGGAAGGTGCCTGAATCCTGGGTAAACATTGTTTAACCTCTTAAGCCCTGAGCCTGTTTTTCAGGTTTCAGGCTCGAAAATGCTATGCCCAAAACAAATGACTATAACTTAACTTCTAAAAGGGTTATATGAATAATTTCTTTTATCAAAGCAAGGTTACATCTGTGAGTTGGATGTAGAAGTGTCAGAGTAAATTCAGATGGAACATAGTGAAAAAAAGGTAAATTCTTACCTTCGCCTAAAAAAAAACATTACTTATAGTGAAAACCACCCTTGAATGATGGTATGGTAGACTGAAAGCTTTAGGAATCCAAATTATAACATATAAGTACCCTGTATCAAGATTGAGGAAAAACAAGTTAAATTTGACCTTTTTTAGAGAGTTTTAGTAAAAAGTAGTCCAGGCGGACTGACCTTTGGGCACATTTTTGGCACATATGGATACAATCAGTGCCATTTGACCTTTTTCAGGCGCCATACTGTAAAAATAATGTTATCATCACTATAGGTAATCATTCCATCCAAATACAAGTGTTTTTATAAAAAAACAAATATTTTTAATTATTTTTAAATTACATTTTTTGTTTTTATGTAATGGTGTGTGTCTGTGTGTGGACTTTGCCACAGTCCTTACATTCCTCCAGGTTCAGAAAAAGTCTGAGTTAACTTTTGGGAGAACCATAGAAAGGGGTGAAAATGGATAAAAATGTATCCAAAAATAGTGTCTCATAAGGCGGGTAGAGTCCCCTGACAACTCTCCTTACATTCCTCCAGGTTCAGAAAAAGTCTGAGTTAACTTTTGGGAGAACCATAGAAAGGGGTGAATATGGATACAAATGTATCCAAAAATAGTGTCTCATAAGGCGGGTAGAGTCCCCTGACAACTCCCCTTGCATTCCTCCAGGTTCAGAAAAAGTCTGAGGCTGAGGCCACACGAGGACGAAAACGGTCGTTTGCGTTACTGTTTAGTGTCATATAGACCGTTCGGCCACACGAGGACGACCAAATACGGCACTAAACAACTGAGGAAACGATAATGGGTCCCAAGGTGGATAGAACGGCATACGCAACGCTCTGGGGGGTCCAACGGCTCCGTGTGTACGCCCTATACGATCATTTTCTGATAATGATGAGGCAATAGCCCCGCCTCTCCCCACGTCTGCTGCTCACCCCCGCGTCAAAGTAAACTGCACACTGAATTCAGATTATTTATCTTTCTCTCGATATGGACCTAAACGCGAGTGAAGTCTAATCTGACAGGACGGAGACACGCAGCTCTGCTCACCTGCAGCTCCTCCCGCTGCAGCAAAACACACACTTCAAGTCAGATCATCACCCTTAGCTATTTTCATTACCTCTCAAACTACCTAAACTAGTTATAAATATGTTTATTTTTACTGTCTGCCGGGTCACTCATTACTGGATCAGCTGCTGCATGAGACAGACACTGACACTGTCCGAAGAGAGGGAGGAAAAAGAGAGTATATTGTGTATTTTATTATTATATTATATAGAGTCGTTATTCATTTGTTTTAAAGCTCAATAAATAACAAAGAAGACCTTTGACCGGCACTTTTATAATTTTGTCCGGAAGATTTAAACTTTAATACACGTTGACTGGCGAAAAACTCTGCCCGGTTCCCTCGGCCCCCACCGCGGAAAATAAACAGAAGGGCAACCATGACAACCATGCTTCTTCGCTGCTTTTGTGGAGGAAGTTACAGCGCCACGTACAGGCTCCTGCATATGTCCTGCAGCTTCTCCAGCGGTTGGAGCTAAACGGAGCGGTCTCGTGTGGACAGACACTATCCGGATAACTATTGCGTGTGGACGGAAGCTTTTTTGCGATTGCGTTTGCGTTAATCCTATGCGTTTAGCCGTTTTCGTCATTGTGTGGCTTGTGCCTGAGTTAACTTTTGAGAGAACCATAGAAAAGGGGTGAAAATGGAAAAATGTATCCGAAAATAGTGTCTCATGAGGCGGGTAGAGTCCCCTGACAACTCCCCTTGCATTCCTCCAAACACCAGTTCAAAAACTTAAAGTTTGGTAAGAACCATGCTGGGGGGTATCTAGGCAACAATTGTATCCGAGCCAGAGTGCACTAGGAGCGGACACATTCCTCCATGAAGTGAGACAGAAGGTTTTTTTCTGAGTCCTCTCAAAAACTGGGTATACATGTTTTAAATAGTCTGATACCTCCAGGGTGCATCACCGCATTTTACAAGCCAGGGAAGGTGCCTGAATCCTGGGTAAACATTGTTTAATTGTTTAAGTGTTTTTAAATGTGTGAAACAGTGTTTTGTCACTTTCAAAACTCTCCCGTCATTGTCCGGAGAAATTGGGTCGATGTTGTATTCAATCTGACCGTTAATATTCCAGTGAGACAATGACCGGAGTGATCCCATGTTAATTTGGTCCCAAAACTGGAGCATTCCCTCACCCAATACAGCAGAAACAAACATGTTTACAGCCTGGTGGGGAAAAAACATTCTGGCCTATTTATAATACCGAGGTTTGAATTTTTCTATAACTTGCCTGTTTAATATAAATGTAATGATGCAGGAATGAGTCCTAAAACCCGTAAATTAGTCAGCATGTTGTAACCTTCTTTCCCCTGGTCTGTAGGTCAATGTTTTTTGTTTTTGGTTGTTATCCTGAAATAAGGTCTGTGGTTAACACAAGCTGAAGAGGTTAGAATTCTACGGCATAAAATATATGTCAGTAAATAACCAACTGGTGAATTTCAAGATGGCGGTTGCTAACAAGTGTCTAAATGAGACGACTTAACGTCATCACGCCCAACATTAGCCACCTTTAGCTTAGCGGTGGTGACGTGAAGTCATGTGACCGTGCTGTAGTTCCTTTATAGCCCAACATCAGCCACCTTTAGCTTAGCGGTGGTGACTGGAAGTCATATGACCGTGCTGTAGTTCCTTTTATAGCCCAACATTAGCCACCTTTAGCTTAGCGGTGGTGACTGGAAGTCATATGACCGTGCTGTAGTTCCTTTTATAGCCCAACATTAGCCTCCTTTAGCTTAGCGGTGGTGACGTGAAGTCATGTGACCGTGCTGTAGTGCCTGTATAGCCCAACGTTAGCCGCCTTTAGCTTAGCGGTGGTGACGTGAAGTCCTGTGACCGTGCTGTAGTTCCTTTATAGCCCAACATTAGCAGCCTTTAGCTTAGCGGTGGTGATGTGAAGTCATTTAACCGTGCTGTAGTTCCTTTATAGCCCAACATTAGCCACCTTTAGCTTAGCGGTGGTGACGTGAAGTCATATGACCATGCTGTAGTTTGTTTATAGCCCAACATTAGTCACCTTTAGCTTAGCGGTGGTGACGTGAAGTCATATGACCGTGCTGTAGTTCCTTTATAGCCCAACATTAGCCGTCTTTAGCTTAGCGGTGGTGACGTGAAGTCATGTGACCGTGCTGTAGTTTGTTTATAGCCCAACATTAGTCACCTTTAGCTTAGCGGTTGTGGCGTGAAGTCATGTGACCGTGCTGTAGTTCCTTTATAGCCCAACATTAGCCTCCTTTAGCTTAGCGGTGGTGAGGTGTGGTAAAGTGGTGTTAATATGTGGAAATTATCACGCTTAACTAAACGTTTAAGAATCATACACGTTTGTTTGACACAAATTATTTTCTGACATAATCCGAAAAATAAATAGCATTGGTTTATACAATTCAATATAGGCCTGCAATATATATATATATATATATATATATATTTATATTTATATAAATATATACAATACAATTGTACATGGATATGGATTCTCATGGATATGCAGATATATACGTGGTTCTGGGTTTACATCAGCATTAAACACAATTGTACACTATTGAAAAGGGTGTGTGAGTGCAATCAAGGCCCTTTAAAAGTCATTATGTTGTTTTACATATTTTGTTCATCTGCAACATTAAACTGATGAACAAAGCACCTTTATCTAATACGTCAAACATTTAAATAGTGGTAGTTTTATAACATATATTATTCTGAAATGGGGTACTATCAAGGAATATTTGATAATGCTAATAATTTACTACCTATAGTAGTTTAACTTTACTTTAAATTAAGTTTTGAATCCAGGATTTTCTACACTTGATGCTTTCACTGAAGGACTTAGCTGGGACCGTGAAGATATCGTTTAGTGTTTTGTTTTTCTGCATTTGCTGAAACCTTCGAAGTATATCGAATTATCAAAGTGACAAGATGAAATCAGACAAGTTAAGAGATATTGGATTAAAATCTAGTTGAGTAACAGATTTTCAGAGTTAAAAAAATGTTTTATTAGGAAATGATAAATTATATTGACCATAATCTGGGGAAATTGCCTTTGTCATCACATAGTTACAATGTATTCTTTTGAAGAAGTCATGTTTGGTTGTCAAACATTTTCAGGATTGTTTAATGATTGACAACCAAACATGACTTCTTCAAAAGAATACATTGTAACTATGTGATGACAAAGGCAATTTCCCCAGATTATGGTCAATATAATTTATCATTTCCTAATAAAACATTTTTTTAACTCTGAAAATCTGTTACTCAACTAGATTTTAATCCAATATCTCTTAACTTGGCTGATTTCATCTTGTCACTTTGATAATGCATTCACTTTCCTGACATTTAAATGGTGCTGTTTATTAATATGCATGATTCTCTGAAGAATATTTCCATGACTGACAAGGTTTATTGATGATGACATCCCCATTTATCTTTCAACACCTTTATGAAAAATATTTTATTTACAACAACAGTGCCCTTTCAGCATGATTCCTGCAGAAGCGTTATCAGTTTATTTAATTTGAACTACACGTCTGCTGTGAAACAAAGTGGCAATCCTCTGCTTTATCTGTTTTATCTGCAGCCCGTAGATGACGGCGTTGAAAGCAGGCAAAGTGGCTTCACATAAAACAGACACCACCTTCCTGTAGTCCGACATCTGAGGGAAGCGGTGCAGGGTGATGATGATGAGGGCGGACGCCAGCATGAAGACGTACACGGCCAGGTGAGTGGCGCAGGTCTGCAGCGCTTTGCTGTTCAGAGCCTTGTTCTTACTGCGCAGACACACCATGGCGATCCTCAGGTAGGTGAACGTGACGCTGCACATGGAGGATCCCAGCAGGACCACGGTGTATCCGAGGGCGTAGATGTTGTTGATGAGCACGCTCTCGCAGGAGAGCTTGAACAAGGAGGCGTTGTCGCAGAACGGGTTGGGTATCACCCTCCTGCAGCGAGACAGACGCACGCTGAGGCCGATGAGAATCGTGACGCCAATGACTGTGGTCGCCCACGCCCACACCGACAGACCCAGCACCATCCTGTGGGTCATGATGGCGGCGTAGCGCAGCGGGTTGCAGATGGCCACGTAGCGGTCAAACGCCATGATCATGAGCACGGTGTGAGAGGTGCCCGCATAGAGGTGAACACAGAAGGCCTGGAAGGCGCAGTCGATGTAATGGATGTAGCGCTCTGGTTGAGGAATGAAAATGTCACGGAGAACATGCGGTGTGACAATCGTAGCCCCAAAAATGTCATTAATACTCATGTTGCAGAACAGCAGGTACATGGGCTGGTGCAGGCTGCTGCTCGTACAGATCAGCACCACCAGCGTGACGTTAGACACCAGAGCAAAGATGTAGATGAAGAGGAGGAAGATGAAGGAGGGGATGGTGGACTGGGGGGAGACCTTCAACCCCTCCAGGAGGAGAATGTCCTCATGCAGAGTCAAGTTTTCCATGTCTATGTAAAACTGCATTTGTCCCTGCAAAGTTTCTGATAACAACAAAAAGGTTTTACAAAGCAAACAGGAATGGGCTGAGCGACATGTACTACATTAAATATACTGGATATATATTACCAAATACCTTATATCAACATTGCGTATTGTACGGTTAACTATTGCAGCTTTCAGTGTAAAGAATCAGTCATGTGGACACAATGACTTAATAGGTAGAAGCTAGAAAAGAGACATCACGTTAATGAAATGCAGACATTAAACAACAGGACAATACAACACTAAATCTGACATCATATTACAATGTTGATATATGTATACTCTTCTTAGTACACTCGTCTTCATCATAAATATTTCAGTTTCTTCACAATTGTCACAATAGTTCAGTGTTTCTGCAGCTAACCCTAACCCTGGATACCCTGGTCCCATGGATGTCCATTCAGACACACAACAAACAACACAGGTTAAAAGCATGTACAGTTCTAATGAAGATGAATACAAGGCAACATATTTAAAGACATGTCATTAGTACTGTAATCAAGAGCAATATCTTACCTGGAGTATTGCATATTAATATTAAAGCTTTTCCAAATCTTATTGTTGATGTCTTAAGAGCAGATTGAATCGCCCCCTACATCAAGGACTTTGTACAATGCAAATAAAGGACACACGCTGTTATCAAAGAATAGCTACATATTGCTGAGGTACATTTACACACATACCATCTCCAGCTGCAGTGGGGCGTAAGCATTATCTTGTTGCCCCTCCTCCACCTAAGACCCAACTTGTAAAAGCTGCAGCACTTTTATTCAGTGCACTGGAGGCTTGTACCTGGAAGTCAGCTGTCACTTAGTAACAGGTGACTCGCAGCATCACCCATGTGTCCAGAGTGATGGTAATCATACACATAATAATAATAGACAATAAATCTGTGCATGTTTTTCGGATTTTCTGATGTAAAGTATATAACATATAAAATGGTATTAACCCAGTCTTTTTATTTATGAAATAATATGTCATAGTTACAGTGCATAGCAATGGGACACGATACCCTGATAAGACTGTATATGATATGCTGTGATATGAGGCATTACTTCATTTGTATCTAAAATACATCACATTGATGCATTTCACTTTGAAATTCAAATTAAAAGTTGATTATTTCTGTTTATTTATTTAATATCAGTTGGCAGGATTGAAGCACAACATTGAAGTGAAGCAGTTGCGTTAGAACTGAGATTTCGGAACAGCTCTTTATATCATAATAAGACCCTGAACCAGATTATGGTAGTGATTACTCTTTTAAAACATTAAACAAACTTGTGATTATATTCCCGAAAAAGCAACCTTTTAAAAAGATTTCAAAAATGTAAATATATATAATTTATGTAATTGATGCTAATTTAACTGCTAACGCGGCGTCAGCTCTGGAAACATACTCCTTGATAGGGATTGGACTCTATTTCTTCTCCAGAGTTACCCAAGGTGTGAGGCGCCGGGCGGGTGTGGGGATACTCACAAGCCCCCAGTTGGGTGCCGCTTTGTAGGAGTTTCCCCTAGTGGACGAAAGTGGTTGCCTCCCTACGCCTGCGGGTTATGTTGGGTAAAACCATTGAAAGAGCTTCGCACGACTATGGGGCTCCTAAAGGGGGACTCCTTAGTCCTGCTTGGAGACTCCAACGCACATGTGGGCATTGATGGAGACACTTGGAGGGGCGTGATTGGGAGGAACGGCCCCCCTGATCTGAACTCAAGCGGTGCTTTGTTACTGGACTTCTGTGCTAGTCATGGATTGGCCATGACAAACATGTACGAACATAAGGCCGTATGTTTTGGACACTCGAGTGAAGAGGGGGAGCTGTCAACTGATCAGAATCTGGTGATGACTTGGGTCGAGTGCCAGGGGAAGCCTCTGGACAAACCTGGTAAGCCCAAACGTGTATTAAGTGAACTAGGAACGGAGGGTGCTTTATGCAGATGATGTGGTTCTGATGGCTTCATCAGTCTGCGACCTCACTGGATCGGTTCCGAGCCGAGTATCTTCGTTACAACGGTGCGATCAAGCTTCTGCAATACCGCTCCGACTGCCCTGATACTTGCGGGTCCATCTCATGTTCCATTGCATCACTTTGAGTCGCTATGAGGATCAGCAACTCCAAATCTGAGGCCATGGTTATCAGCAGGAAACAGTTGCACTGTCTGCTCGGGATGGATCCTAAGGCAGTGGCGGTTCTAGAACATTTCACATGGGGTGGCAAAGGGGGGGCAAGAGGTCATGCCAGGGTGGCATGGGAGGGTGGACAGTAGGTGGTATTTTATACTGTATAACCTATGTATTGTTAAATCACGGCCTAACACAAGTATTCTTGATGCACAAGAGAAACAAAGTGTTCAGACAAACCAACTAACATATAGGATAAAACAGCAGAAAGTACTCATGATACCCTAGAACTATGTATACTGTAAGTACAGTTAGAGTACTTAGTTATAATGAAGTACACACATCACCCATCTCTCAGAAAGCTGAAGGCGAGCTGCAGCAACACGTCTCAACATGTGTCCGTACTCAGAGCTGCTAGACTGAGCTGCTGTGACGGAACATGTGGAGAACAAGAACACACCATGTGGTCCAGATGGAGTCTCCTCTGCCTCCTGACCCCTTCCTCTGGCCCTCTCTCTGACAATTCCTCTTCCTCACATACATGTCTTCTTCTTCCTCACTAATGTCTTCATCTACTCCTCTTCCTTCTGCTCTGACCCTCCTCCTCTTCCTCCTGCTCTGGCCCTCCTGCTCTCTTCATCTCCTCCTCTTCCTCCTGCTCTGACCCTCCTGCTCTCTTCATCTCCTCCTCTTCCTCCTGCTCCGACCCTCCTGCTCTCTTCATCTCCTCCTCTTCCTCCTGCTCCGACCCTCCTGCTCTCTTCATCTCCTCCTCTTCCTCCTGCTCCGACCCTCCTGCTCTCTTCATCTCCTCCTCTTCCTCCTGCTCTGACCCTCCTGCGCTCTTCATCTCCTCCTCTTCCTCCTGCTCCGACCCTCCTGCTCTCTTCATCTCCTCCTCTTCCTCCTGCTCCGACCCTCCTGGTCTCTTCATCTCTCTTTTCCTCTTCCTCTTCGTCCTGATCTCTTCTCAGATATGTCTGTGTGTTGTTGTTGTTGACTCACTCCAGCTACTCTGGCCTGCAAGAGTCAACTTGTGAAAAGCACTGGTACAAATGCTTGTATAACATTACACGTTAGGGCCATGTAGCTGATAAGTAGCATATAATAAATAAAACATCAGAAAGTATTTATCAAACGCTCACAGGCAGCTGTGTTTAGATCCAGTTTGACGGTAAAGGATGTATCCTGGTTTAATGTATCTGGCCTCATTGCTGTGATGTGTAATTTACGTGGATGTATTAGTATTGTTTCCGTGTGGCTAGGGCCTAAGGGTCTTGTTCTCGACTGAGCCTTCTATTCCTATAGCACTCAGTAGCAATGATTTTATGTGCTTTTTTAACGATAAAATTGTTACTCTTAGAAACAAAATTAATGACCTCTTGCCTTTGACCAGTATAGTGTTATCAACAGCTCCCGGAAACGTAAGTTCTAATATTACACTAGATAGTAAACTAGAATGCTTTTCAGCCATTAACCTTGAACAATTACATTCAATGATTCTCTCTTCTAAACCATCAACGTGCATGTTAGACCCAATTCCAACTAAGCTGTTGAAGGAAGTTTTTCCATTAATTAGCACTTCTTTATTAAATATTATGAATATGTCTTTATTATCAGGCTATGTTCCACAATCATTCAAAGTAGCAGTGATAAAACCGCTTCTTAAAAAGCACAACCTCGATCCAGAGGTTTTAGCCAACTATAGACCTATTTCTAATCTTCCGTTCCTCTCAAAGATTCTTGAGAAAGCGGTCGCAAAACAGCTGTGTGATTACTTAAAAAACAATGATTTATTTGAAGATTTTCAGTCTGGCTTTAGAACACATCATAGCACAGAGACAGCTCTGGTTAAAGTCACACATGACCTTCTAATAGCCTCAGACAAGGGACTTGTCTCTATTCTTGTTTTGCTCGATCTCAGTGCTGCATTCGATACTATCGACCATGACATCCTATTGCAAAGACTAGAGCACTAAGTTGGCATACAGGGAACTGCTTTAGACTGTTTAGGTCCTATCTATCTGAACACTCTCAGTTTGTACGTGTTAACGATGAATCTTCCACGCAAACCAAAGTTAGCCATGGAGTGCCACAGGGCTCAGTGCTCGGACCTATTTTGTTCACATTATATATGCTTCCGTTAGGCAATATTATAAGGAATCATTCTGTAAACTTTCATTGTTATGCGGATGATACTCAACTATATTTATCAATCAAGCCTGATGAAGTTAATCATCTAAATAAAATTCAAGACTGCCTTAAGGACTTAAAAACGTGGATGACCTTAAACTTTTTGATGTTAAACACGACCAAAACTGAAGTTATTGTACTTGGCCCGAAGAATCTACGAAACAAATTATCTAAAGATATACTAACTATGGATGGCATTAATTTGGCCTCCAGTGAGACTGTAAGGAATCTTGGTCTTATATTTGATCAGGATTTATCCTTTAACGCCCACATAAAATCAATTTCAAGGACCGCCTACTTCCATCTACGTAACATTGCAAAAATCAGGCATATCTTGCCTCAAAACGATGCAGAGAAACTAGTCCATGCATTTGTTACTTCTAGGCTGGATTATTGTAACTCTTTATTATCAGGGAGTACCAAGAAGTCAGTCAAGTGGCTTCAGCTGATTCAAAATGCTGCGGCTCGTGTACTAACCAGAGTTAGGAAAAGGGACCACATTACTCCTGTTCTGGCTGCCTTACACTGGCTCCCTATAGAACACAGGATATCATTTAAAATTCTTCTTCTCGCCTACAAAGCCCTTAATGCGCAGGCGCCATCTTACCTTAAAGAACTCATTATACCCGACTGTCCTACTAGGGCATTGCGTTCCAAGAATGCAGGGTTGTTGGTTGTTCCTAGAGTCTCTAAAAGTACAATGGGAGCCAGAGCCTTTTCTTATCAAGCTCCACATTTGTGGAATCAGCTTCCAGTTTGTGTTCGGGCGGCAGACACCCTATCCGTTGTTAAGAGTGCGCTTAAGACCTTCCTTTTTGATAAAGCGTATAGTTAGGGCTGATTAGATTCAGCCCCTAGTTTTGCTGATATAGGCTTAGTTTGTCGGGGGACATCTTCCTTCTTCCTTCTCTCTGTCTGTACCTGTGTCCTCTCATGTTCCATTAACCCAGCTTCCCCAAATGTCTTTCTTTTTGGTGTCTATATACGCCGGGATCCGGAAACATGGATGATCCTATGGTCCTGTGTCCTGAATCGCGAGCCCTGGATCTTGAGTCGTGGCTGTGGTCCTGGATCATCAGTCCTGGATGGATATCCTCGTGGATTCATCTTCCTATTATACACACATGCATTTCCAAACATCTGGACTACCTATGTTGCAAATGTATTATCTTTTCAAGTTACTCTATTGCACGTCTGTCCGTCCTGGAGAGGGATCCCTCCTCTGTTGCTCTCCCTGAGGTTTCTCCCATGTTTCCTTAAACTGTGGGTTTTCTTCGGAAGTTTTTCCTTGTACGATGTGAGGGTCTAAGGACAGCGGGTCTAAGGACAGAGGGTCTAAGGACAGAGGGTGTCGTATTGTCATACTGATATTCCGTACACACTGTGAAGACCACTGAGACAAATGTAACATTTGTGATATTGGGCTATATAAATAAACATTGATTGATTGATTGATTGAGAACAAGATTGTGGATACAAGTGGGCGAAATGCCTTTCTCGACTCTACCCCTAGATGGCCAAACGGAGATAGTTCTTGCAACAATAGTGACTAAGAATGACTTTGTCTAGGCCCTGTTACCTCCAACCGTGTTCTCAAGTTTAAAAATGTTTACAAAGTCTCAGTTTTGCACACTGTCAGAAATTTTTTTTCACAACTTAAGAACAAAACAACATATTATCCAAGTAAAAGCATTCTGAGTGTCTGGATATACTGGGTCTGGTTTAGAGCGTGCAGGAAGCACATTATAATATATAACTACCCTGATGTCAGCTTGTTCCCTTGAGGTTACATCACCCACAAAATGACTGCAGAACTTCTCTTTAAAAGTAGAGTCGGAGGTTGTAGTCCTCTGTCAGAAGAAGGGTTGCTGTTTGGTGACTACAGGCACGGGGAAATAAATGAAAGGTAATATAATGCTTTTAAGTTTCTCCCGGATTTACATTTGAAATGGTCTGACTTGTATTGAATAGATCTAATAACTATTGTGACTTATCAGTATCCCCCTTTTTTGTGTTTTCTTTCTTCAAGTTGATGGAAAACTACACTTTCAACAGCTTCACCCTCCAGCTGGAGGGGTTAAAAGTCACAGAAACGTCAATGTACCCTGTATTTTTCTTTTTCTTTTTTTCATACCTTATTATTATATTGGTGAATGTTTGCATTGTAATTCTGATTTTCATTGACAAAAACCTTCAGCAGCCCATGTATCTACTTTTCTGTAACCTGCCCTTCAATGATATTCTTGGAAACTCCATCATGGTTCCTCGTTTGCTCATAGATATACTGAGGCCTCCCTCTGAACGCCTTATCAGTTATCCAGAGTGTGTGGTGCAAGCATTTTCCACACACATGTATGCTACCACTGCTCACACAGTGCTCATGATTATGGCTTTTGACAGATATGTGGCTATCTGTAATCCTCTGCGCTATGCTGCTATAATGACAAACAAGATGGTGATCAAGCTGACAGTTTCTGCCTGGGGAGTAGCCTTTGTTACGGTCGGGATTCTGCTCGGTCTGACCATACGACTGAACCGATGCAGGACTATGATCACAAATCCTTTTTGTGACAATGCCTCTCTGTTCAAACTGTCCTGTGAGAGTGTGTTCATTAATAATGTCTATGGCCTCACTTTCACTGTAGTCCTGTTGACAGCTTCAATTGGCACTATGGTTATCACCTACAGTAAGATCACTGTAGTCTGTCTCACCAGTAAGAGCAAGTCTTTGAACAGTAAAGCCCTGAAGACCTGCAGCACTCATCTCTTTGTATATCTAATTATGTTACTGAGTGGAATGCTTATTGTCCTCCTGCATCGCTTCCCTCAGTACTCAGACTACAGAAAACTTTCTGCCATTTTATTCCATATCATCCCCGGTAGCCTGAATCCTGTTATTTATGGGGTTCAGTCGAAAGAGATACGAAAATTCCTGTCACAATTATTTCAGCATAAAAAGGTTTTGCCATCATTTTAATTCCAATACAAATTAACAGAAGCAAACTAAATATACATGCATTTATATAAGAAGCAGTGTGCTTGTCTGTGTTTGTAAGCATATACATGGATTGGCCAAACCTAACTTAACGTTACTGTGATAAAATGAATAGTTAATCAAACTCTGTTTAATATTTAGTTTACTTGTAGAAAACAATGAAACTATAACTCTTTTTATTTGAGTAATGCTTTAATGTATGGTCACTTTTGAACATATAATATACTTTATCAATACGGAAGGATGTGTTAACCTCATGGAATTGTATTGTAAACATCTATAACAATATTTGGATGGCTTTTATAAAGATGCAACTTTTAATGGCTATAATATCGTCAATGGTTAATTATATTCGCTAAAACATCAAGACTGATCAAACATTATTGATTGTTAATAAATAGTTTCAGGTCCACCAATGTATGTTATGTTAAATGATGTTTTAGAAATTATTTGGTACTAATACTTAATATTGTATACAAAAATGTGTAATGTGACAGCTGCTCACATTTGTGATAACCTATTATCAGGTATGATAAAATACAATTTGTGTTTCATATTACACAAACTAATGATGACAAAACATGAATTATGAATAATATGTAAATGGTATATATTGTCATTCATCAAGATATTATGATTATCGATTCAAGTAATTTACTTCAATTCAACATTTTAATGATGGTTATTTTAAATGGTCACGCCTGTTATGCTTCTGTAATCTGTTTTTCTATTTGTTTAGAAGCAAAATAAACTTTAAAAAATGTGTGCTTTTATACAATTATTTGTTTGTTGTTTGTAATTGTTACGATGGTGAACTCTGCTGCATTATTTTGTTCTGAATCTCTGTTCATGGTATGTCTTCAGTTATTAAAAATATAAATGAATGAATATCAATAATTGTTGTGTCTTATGTTTGTAAAATGAATATCAGATTTAACAGATGGATATCATGGTCATACTTTGCCTCACCAAGAATCGCGATCCTAATAATAATAATAATAATAATAACCTTTATTTATAATAGTACTTGAAGTGTAGTCTAAACTTTTCAGTACATTACATTACATTGCATTTAGCTGACGCTTTTATCCAAAGCGACTTACAATAAGTACATTCGATCAGGAAGACACAACCTTGAAGAAAACAGAATCATAAAGTACATCAGGCTTCATAGAGCCAAGTATTTCAAGTGCTACTCAACTGGCTTTAGAGAAGCCAGTCCTTTATTAGTATATAAGTGCTCTGTTAGCAGTTCTTTGTTAGTAATTCTATCGGTCGAGGTGGAGTCGAAAGATATGAGTTTTCAGTCTGCGCCGGAAGGTGTGTAAGCTTTCTGCCATCCTGATGTCAATGGGGAGCTCATTCCACCATTTTGGAGCCAGGATAGCAAACCCACGTGTTTTTGCTGATGGGAACTTGGGTCCCCCTCGCAGCGAGGGTGCAGCGAGTCGTTTGGCTGATGCAGAGCGTAGAGCACGCGCTGGGGTGTACAGTTTAACCATGTCCAAATAAGCATGAGATAAGAGACTTAATCTGCAAAGCCTTTCTGAGCTGAAGGAAGCAGGACTGAGGGCTCCCTTTTCCTGCTACTCAAAGTTCTGGTCATTGTCAAAAAACACTGGTTGTAATAAAGTTACTTAATCCGTAACCAACAGAAGACAAACCATAAATATTTCCCTTTCTACTGAACGTGTATTTTTTACATTTGTTTTGTGTGACGCCATTTCCAAAAATTGGAGTTGGGGTTAGATTGGTTTGTTGAGGCAGGGGCCCTTGTTATTAGTTTGTAATTGTGATTCCCAGGTCTAACCACCCCCCCTTCATATTAGCTTCAAATATAACAATGGTGTTGTAACCACCATAGGGAGCAATAATAACGTACGGTAATACGAATAGTCTTTTTAATACTTACATTAAACTGGAATTCATATCCATCTTTTAAACTTACAATATGCACAGAAGTTTAAAACAAATATCCAAACCTTTACATGACTTTTCAGAGTACAATTTAATTACTATTTCCTTGCATTCTAGCAGCAGGAAAGTGAAAGCTACTACATCGGCACTACATTTGTACAGTTGCAACTTTAGAGGCGGTTTGGAAATCAATAACTAACTTATTATCATAAGAACAGATTGTTACAAACCTGTTGTCCACTTATGTGTGTAATCATTGTTGATATAAAAACAATTCTGAAGGTTCTTTTGGATGGCTATCATATCTTCAAAATGAATTGTTATAATACATTTTTAAACAGTTAGTTGCTTACTGTATACATCCATAAACATTATTAAGACGGAGTCTTTGGTAAAAGGTTATTATACATATTAAAGCATCCAAAAACTTTTTTTAATTTGAAGGTTAGTACTTTGTAAATGTTTATAAAGTTACAGATTATATTTCCATCCATCCAATTAGTTTGATAGATATCTACAAACCATTTGGCAAACATTGACAACTACTTGATATAGTATATAAACTTGAAGTAGTGCGCAACAAAAAACCTTTCAAGACATTTAGAGAACATTACAACGATTAATTACTTCTTATATTAGGTTAATAAATATAGATTCATTAACTTTTCATTTCAATAAATTGAGGGGTGATGTAAATGTTCTGAAATTCAAAGGTCTTGAATCGTTTATCATTTGAGTACTAATTTGACCGATCCAATAATATTCATAAAAAAACTAACAAATATAGGCATATTTCTGCTTATGTATATATATATATATTCTTTATTCATTTGAATTAACATTACAACGATGGCAACACTCTTTTATACTGAAACATTTGTGAGAGAAATGTTCGTATCTCTTTCGACTGAACCCCATAAATAACAGGATTCAGGCTGCCGGGGATGATATGGAATAAAATGGCAGCAAGTTTTCTGTAGTCTGAGTACTGAGGGAAGCGATGCAGGACGATAACAAGAAACCCACTCAGTATCATAATCAGATATACAGAAAGATGAGTGCTGCAGGTCTTCAGGGCTTTACTGTTCAAAGACTTGCTTTTATTCATCAGACAGACCACAGTGATTTTACTGTAGGTGATTACCATGCTGCCGATTGAAACTGTGAACAGAACTACAGTGAACGTGAGGCCATAGACATTATTAATGAACACACTCTCACAGGACAGTTTGAACAGTGCAGCATTGTCACAGTAAGGATTTGTGATCATAGTCCTGCATCGGTTCAGTCGTATGGTCAGACCGAGCAGAATCCCGACCAAAACCAAGGCTACTCCCCAGGAAGAAACTGTCAGCTTGATCACCATCTTGTTTGTCATTATGGCAGCATAGCGCAGGGGATAACAGATAGCCACATATCTATCAAAAGCCATAATTATCAGCACTGTGTGAGTGGTGGTACCAAACATATGTGTGGAAAATGCTTGCACCACACACTCTGGATAACTGATGATGCGTTCAGAGGGAGGCTTCAACATGTCCAAAAGCAAACGGGGAACCATGATAGAGTTTCCAAGAATATCATTAAAAGGCAGGTTGCAAAAAAGTAGATACATGGGCTGGTGAAGGTTTTTGTCAATGAAAATCAGAATTACAATGCCAATGTTAAACAACATGATAAACAGGTATGAAAAAAAGAAAAAGAAAAATAGAGGGTACATTGACGTTTCCGTGACTTTTAACCCCTCCAGCTGGAGGGCGAAGCTGTTGAAAGTGTAGTTTTCCATCAACCTGAAGAATGAAACACAAATGAAGGGCATGCTGACATGTCACAGAAGTAAGAAAAAGATCTTACCAGAAAAATATGTTTCCTAAAATGTAAACCACAATGACATTTAAAATAATTCAATATTACCTTCAATTTCTCTTTCTGTGCCTGAAGTAACCACACAGTCTTCTGACCGACTTCAACCTCTGTCTCAACTTTAAAAAGATGTACTGTCGGCATATCGTGGGTGACGTAATAGTCATCAAGCAGCTACCGATTGGCTACCTCTTTTATTTAATTGTCCAAGGTTGGCATTGCTTGTTGGAACAGTGTCAATTTGGGATTCACTTAGAATGATGCAGCTTTCTCTTGCACAGAATTTGGATTAATGGCACTTTGTTTTCCAAAATGTCTTAAAAGTGCAGTTATATGGCATGTGATTTATTGTAATTTCTTGAGTTAGGGCCCAGGACAAAAGGATGAGATCAATTCAAGGAAAGGCAACACACTTGGCTATTTATGGCCACAGTACGATTTCAGCGTAATGTGCGTTATATCAGTCCTCCTGCACATTCTACCCAGGTGCAACGCCCTGCCTTAACCAGAGTCTTTCCTGAAAGTGAGAATTCTTCTGATCTGATGTTTGAGTTCATCAAAGAAAACAGCTCAACCTATGACTCTTGCACTCCACTGCCCCAAAGACTTGTTGGTCCCTGAGGTAACATGTTTTTTATAAGAACTCCGTATTTGCTCATTCCAAGAACTATCTCCATTTGGCCGTCTACAGGTTATGTCGGTAATGGTAAATGGACTGTACTTATATAGCGCTTTATCCAGTCTCTAAGACCCCTCAAAGCGCTGTACATACTACATGTCATTAACACATTCATACATAGCAGTGTATGTTACTCTAGGACAGACCTGGGCATTGTACGGCCCCCGGGCCACATACGGCCCTTTGGTTGACTCTGACCGGCCCGTGTAACGTTAATTGGAAATTAGAAAATAAACATATTTTCTAATTTTACCTCATGCATGGACAAAAGCTGCAATGCTTTTATTTTGAAGTTGTTTTTTATTCACGTACATAATGACGCAATAAGTCAAATCAAGACGTGCGCGTTATTGGATCATTGTCGACGACTTTAGCACTCAAAAATGTCAGCTCATGCTAAAAAAAGAAAGGTAGATGCCGAATGTAGGGTTTTCAACAAAAATTGGACTGCTAAGTATTTATTTACTGAACTCGGAGGTAAAGCCGTGTGTTTAGTTTGCGGGGAGCAGATCGCCGTGTTCAAGGACTACAATTTGAGTCGGCATTACGAGACGAAACACGCAGAGAAATACAAAAACTTGACTGATGCTGAAAGGGCGCGCACATCGAACGCTTTGCTAGCTAAGCTGGAAAAGCAGCAAGGCTTTTTTACCAAGCTTCACACATCCAAGGATGCAGCAACCAAGACCAGCTTCGTGATATCCCACAAAATAGCTAAACACAGCAAGCCATTCTCAGAGGGGGAGTTTGTCAAAGAGTGCTTAGTGGACTCAAGTCCCGCTGTCCAGGCGAACCGTGACGAGAAGGATCGAGGACATTGCGGGGAATCTGGAGCTTCAGCTGCAACATGAAGTGGCAAGTTTTGACTTTATCTCCTTGGCTTTGGACGAGAGCTGTGATGTCCGCGACACAGCGCAGTTACTCGTATTTGTCCGTGGGATAACGCCGGACTTCAAGATTACGGAGGAGCTGGCAGCAATGCGGCCGACGACAGGGCCGACGACAGGGACGACGACACGGCGGAGCGATCTGAGATAAATGCGTGCATGGACACGCTGGGACTGAAATGGGACAGACTGGCAGGTGTCACAACAGACGGTTGTCCAAATCTTACAGGTAAAAATGTTGGACTTTTGAAACGTATGCAAGATAAAGTGACTGAAATCGACGCAGATCAGAAATTGGTATTTTGCATTGTATTATACACCAACATGTGTTGTGCAAGTCTGTGCTAAAAAATCACCATGTTATTGATGTTGTTACTAAAATAGTAAAGTTCATCAGAGCACGGGCATCGAATCACAGACAGTTTGTTGCACTTTTGGAGGAGCATGAGACTGAGCATCGTGACATCGGCACCACACAGCTGTCAGGCGGCTCAGCCCGGGCGAAGTGCTGAAAAGAGTTTGGGACCTGAAAGCAGAGATTCAAGAGTTTTGTGAGAAGAAAGGCAAAGACTTCCCAGAGCTCTCAGATGAGGACTGGATGGCAGATTTAGCATTTGCTGTTGATGTGACTGCACTGATGAATTAACTGAACACCAAGCTACAGGGCAGGGCCTCTTTGTTCATGAAATGCACAGCCTGGTGAAGGCTTTCATGAGAAAGATGCAGTTTCGTTCAAGCCAACTGGAGAGCAACACTCTCACTCACATGCAAACCCTGAAGGAAGGCACACCATCAGCTGATACCTCCGCAGGTACTCATCATGTTGGGAGCACTGCATGGTGAGTTTTCAAGGCGGTTTGAAGATCTCCGAACAATCGAGGATGAAATGCTCGTGGTTTCCTCTCCCTTTACCTGCAGTGTGGAAAAAGCACCCAGCGATGTTCAGCTGGAACTCATCGACCTGCAGTCTGATGCTGGCAGAGCGCTTTAAGTCAGGATGTCTGCTGGATTTCTACTCTTCTCTCGAGGAGGAGAACTTCCCAAACATGAGGAGACATGCTCAGAAGATGTTGGTTCTCTTTGGCTCTACCTACATATGTGAACAAACATTTTCAAAGATGAAGTTTATGAATGACTATATATATGACTTCGATGCACTCGTTAAAGCCCAGCAGAGACTTCTCTCACTGAACAAGAAAACAGAACTTAAAAACACCAGATGAGGTGGTGAGACTGCATGTAGGCATGTAAAGGCACTAGCAGTGAACTGGGACACTTTCTTTGAAAGCCTTTTTCTCAAAATCACAGTTCAGGGATGTTCAGTGACAGTTCAATATGATGTACCTTGCTGGATGTTTGGAGCACAAAGACAATGTTGTGATGTCTTAAGCATGCTAAGAACCTTTACTCAACTTTCCAACAGTATATCAAACTCAAAATGTGTTTTGTAGTGAATACGACTGAAAATGTTCACTAATATGAGTCAGAAATTGTGAAACACGTTCAAATTTTGTTTACCATTGTTTTGGGAAATTTGATAAATTACATTTTTTGTAAACCTCACTTTTTCAATGCTCAACTATAACTACTCTTACCAGCTTGTCAAAACAATGCTATTTACTGCTTTTTATAAAGAAATACAATTAATATTATGCAGAATTGAGTTCAGCCTTTTGGCCCGGCCCTCCACAATATTTTTTGTTTCTCATGTGGCTCCTGCTGTAGTACCTAACATTCACACACCGCTGGCCATCGGGAGCAACTCAGGGTTAAGTATCTTGCTCAAGGACACATCGACATGTTGACTGAAAGGGCTGGGATCGAACCCACAACCTTCTGGTTGAAAGACGACCACACTCCCTCGCAGCCACAGTCGCCGCTGTTGGGGACTTACCTCAGTGGCAGCTCGCACAGGGCACTCGCTTGGTTGTACAAAAGTATAGAACAATCTCCTTTGCACACGGTGTATTTATTCAAAGTTAAGTGTATTTCATTTTGCATGAGAAACAAACAACATAACACTTCCCACAAGATTAAAGATGTGACACTAACAATTTATGTTTGTTTTACTTTTACGTGTTGTGATTTAAAATGTTTTGTTCATAAATCATGGCTGATAACAATCACATTCTGATCACATAAACTATCCCATACAAGTGTATTATTACACACATTAAAACGTTTATACTATATTAAGAATCTATAAATATAACATAGATGGAGAAACAGATTATAGAGCATTAACAAGTATTATCTGTCCGTCTACATTATGTTTATCAATGCATTAGCAATCATTTATTAACAATTTAACGAGGTAATATAAGCTTCAGTTGCAACTTCATAATAGCCATCCAAATCATCTTTATAGGCAGTTCAACATGATGTGGATGACCATCATTAAGTTACAAATGATGGTGATAATTTGTTGTTAAACAGTTAGTTGTAAAGCAGGGGTGTCAAACTCAAGGCCCGGGGGCCAAATCCGGCCCGCCACTTCATTTGATGTGGCCCACAAGAGCTTGCAAAGAATATAATACGTTTATTATAAGGTCACGTGCCGCTTTACAGGAGCACGTTGCCCATAAACTACATGTCCCACAATGCATCTCATTTTGTGAGATGCGCACTGAAGAGACTTGCAATTACTGACTAGACTTATGCTTTCAGGCGTAGTTAATTATGCAGTTATTACCCTATCCGATAATAATCCAATGCAGAGGAAATATTGTAAAATAATACATTATTTTATATATTTATTATGTATATTTATATAGTCTTAAAGTTACCACCGGCCCTTTGAGTGCAACCATAATTCTAATGTGGTGAAATTGAGTTTGACACCCCTGTTGTAAAGCATCCGTAAACAATATTCAGACAGAGTCAATACTTTGGGAAATGGGCGAATCTCCACCCAGATTTAAAGTCCCACTCACATCAAGTGAACCCCATGAATGTAACCCTCATACACCCAGCACACACCATGAGTTTACAGTACGTTCATTGTTTAATAAGTGAGACTTCTATAGACAAATCATTTGGTAAAAATAAACAACTATTTGATAAAGTACATAAACGTTATAGTGATCCCAACAAAAAACCTGTAAAGACATTTAAATCATTAAGATAATAAATAAGGGTAACTTCAGTATTAGCTTCATTGCGTTATATTGTGGGGTCAAAGACATGTTGCTATTTAAAAGGTCAGGAATCTATTCACTACGTTGTACTTATTGACCTCGCATTTAACATGCAGACAACAAACACATACAAGCATCTTCCATCTCATATGTATATACTTCGTTATTTGTATCAACATTACAATGACGGTAAAACCTTTTTACGCTGAAACATATGTGATACGAATGTTCGTATCTCTTTCGACTGAACCCCATAAATAACAGGATTCAGGCTGCCGGGGATGATATGGAATAAAATGGCAGCTAGTTTTCTGTAGTCTGAGTACTGCGGGAAGCGATGCAGGAGGATAACAAGCATTCCACTCAGTAACATGATTAGATATACAAAGAGATGAGTGCTGCAGGTCTTCAGGGCTTTACTGTTCAAAGACTTGCTTTTATTCATCAGACAGACCACAGTGATCTTACTGTAGGTGATAACCATGCTGCCGATTGAAACTGTGAACAGGACTACAGTGAACGTGAGGCCATAGACATTATTAATGAACACACTCTCACAGGACAGTTTGAACAGTGCAGCATTGTCACAGTAAGGATTTGTGATCATAGTCCTGCATCGGTTCAGTCGTATGGTCAGACCGAGCAGAATCCCGACCAAAACCAAGGCTACTCCCCAGGCAGAAACTGTCAGCTTGATCACCATCTTGTTTGTCATGATGGCAGCATAGCGCAGAGGATTACAGATAGCCACATATCTGTCAACAGCCATTATAATGAGTACGGTGTGAGCGGTGGCACCAAACATGTGTGTGGTGAAAGCTTGCACCACACACTCTGGATAACTGATAAGGCGTTCAGAGGGAGGCCGCAGGGTATCTGAAAGCAAACGAGGAACCAAGATAGAGTTTCCAAGAATATCATTCAGAGGCAGGTTGCAGAAAAGGAGATACATGGGCTGGTGAAGGTTCTTATCAATTAAAACTAGGATTATAATACCAACATTAGCTAACATAATAAAAAGGTATGAACAAAACAAAAACAAAAATACAGGGTAAAGGGACATTTTCGTGACCTTTAAGCCCTCCAGTTGGATGTAAAAGCTGTTGTAAGTGTAGTTTTCCATCAACCTGAATCAAAAAACACAAATGGGAGGATGCTGATTAGTCCCAAAAGTCATTTTAACACAAGGTATGCATTTCTGCAAATGTAAACCGAGGATACATTGGAAATATTTCAGTGATTTGATCATCAAAAGCAGATCAGTAATACCTGAAATGTCTCTCTCCGTGCCTGCTGTAGACTGCTTCTCACCAGCCAGTCTTCTGACAGAAAGGTGTCTCCATTTTAAAAGAGATGTACAGGACTGTCCTCCTGGGTGACATAACGTCAACTCATCAAACTGGTAGCCATAGCAACCCCTGCCTAACTAATGGATTTGACAGGGCTTGTTGTTGAGTTATTATTAGAGTATTATAATAGAATACCTGGCATTTTTCTGCCTTGATTTGATTAATTTCATTGTTAAAAATGGTTTCATTGATATTCATGGTCACCCTTCGAGGTCAGTGCCCAATCTTAACGGTACGAGGTCAATGACTCACCTTCACAATTCAAGGTCAGTGTCCAACCTCAACCCTATGAAGCCATAACACACGATGTCACTGTAACTCCAATGGACATGGTGTATATCACCGGTCCATGCCTCAACAGCTCCACGCCAAATCCGAGATCTCACCATATGCAGTTTCCATGGCAACGCATCCATCGCCAAAAAACACGATGTTGTCGTAAGTCATAGGAAAATTGGCCAAATGGCACCAGGCTTCAGAGGATGGTTAACACTCCGGCCCTAAACATTGTTGCCATGACAACACATTACTCACCATGAAACACGGTAGCGCTGTAACTCCTATGAAAATTGTCAAAAGGTGCTCAAACTTCACATCTATGCTAACAGTCCAGCCGTGAAGACATCTACGTTTCAGTTTTGAGATTTCACAAATGCCGTTGCCATGGAAACGCAATGCTCGCCATGAAACACGGTTTCTTATAACTTCAGTGTAAATGCTTAAAACGGCCGGAAACGTCTCATGTTATATAATGATGCAGCCCTCAAGACATTTAAGAGTATTATGGGGTGTAATCGTATGACATGCGGACAACAGCGGACCTGCGCGGATCATCGAAGACCCATTCATCGCTGCTCGCAGCTTTCATTTCACTTAATTCTGTCCGTTTCAATTATTCCGTTTTTTTTTTTCATCCAACTTCAGAAAGTTGCTTTTGTCTCCTGTTTTATTGGAGTAATACGTAAGTCAGAGGATTGTAGTGTCAGTTCATGATGATTTTCGGCCACTGGTTATGACATTGCTAAGGTCATCATACAATATAGAGAGAGAAACTTGGTCTGAATTAAAGGTTAATAAAATATGTAAATATGGCAAAGATGTAAATATGCCATATGTCAAATGATTGCTGCCTGAGTTGCGTCCGGGCCCCCTTGGCCTCCCTGCTCAGTGATGTAATGTAGACATGACCTTACTGTATTACCACGTTTGTTTGCTGTTGTTACAGTGATGTGTTAATTAGCACCATAATCAGCAGGAACTCTGCAGGGAAACTTCAGCGAACCCCACCCTCCCACCACACCAGCTGAAGTCGATCAACAAGCTCTCTGTTGAGGAAAATGTCTCTACGCTCAGACTCAACAACTAACATGAAACCACCAGGCGACTCATAACCCCATTGGGTTTGAGGCATTCAAACAACAGCAACTTTCCAAAGGTTATGCAATCAAGAGATTTCTTACAACTTTGTGCAATCTTAAATTAAGTGATTCCAGAGTGACACAATAGTTTAAATTATATTTCTCCTACTCGTAACATTTCGTTTATTTTGAATAATTCTCCAACCCGGCATTTGGAAATGTTTAGGGAAAAAGGTTGTACAAACTGGGACTCAAATTAGGAATGTGTTTGTACAGAAAAAGGGAAATCAGATTTGAATTCAACTTGTATCCTTGTTTTCCAACGTTGTCTGTAAAACGTTTTTGTACCATATTGAATACCTTTATTGGGCATTTGAGCCACAGGATGTCGAGGCAATGCTGTATCTGTCCTTTCATTGGATCCAGAACCA
>JAMFTG010000307.1:236379-266379 GCA_023974075.1 Chaenocephalus aceratus
GGTTAATGACGTTAGCTGGTCCTGCTAATCCAGAGCTCTCCGCTGTGGGGCTAACGTTATCTGGTTTAGCTAATCCAGAGCTGCTTGTTGGTGTGTCTGCCACTTCACATTCTGACGGCTGCTGGTTGGTAAGGTTAGGCTCAGTCGGTGGCTCTTCTGTTGTTGAAGCTTTTACAAGACGAAATTTGACGTTTTAAAAATCGCTGAATATCCATTACTGCTAATTCTTGTAATACAATAGCTGAATCACTTGTATACAAAAAAAAGCGAGGGAACTTATGTCCTTAACCTCACACGTCACACACACACACACACAGCATGCGACTGCTCAAAAATGAAATTATTTCAAACAAAACATGATATTATTCAGATTTGTATTGTAACAATCATTTTATTACATCTATTAAAATATTGATATTCGAAATATTTGTATTGGAACAGTTTTAGACTTAGTAATGCAGTAACATATTTCAGCCACCAGGGGGGGGGGGCATTTCAGTTGCTTCACTTTGTGCACCTCAACACCCTCACACATACATGTCACACATACATGTCCATGCAATCATCACCCTGCATTTACACTACTGATACCACTTATGTCCACAACCTCGTACTTTACTTACTTTGCACTTAATTCATTTGGTTGATTTTAATTGTTTGTGTATATAAACATCTTTTGCTAACCGTTGACCTCTTTGTTGTGGCCTTTTGAGCCAGGTCATAACAGCATATATGAAATGATCATTATGGTGTTTACTAGAATAATAGTTTATTTAAATTTGTAAGAATTATATATAATAAAATATGAATTTCTTACTGCACCAGAGAGACATTTTCTGTTTCCATTTGTGTGCCATAGTCTTTACACCGGCTTCCTGTGTGTCAAATAATAGATTTCTAAATACTGCTGCTGGTTTATAAAGCTTTGAATGGTTTAGGCCCAAAATACATTTCTGACCTCCTGCTAAATTATGAACCATCCAGATCTCTCAGGTCTTCAGGGACTGGTCAACATTCTGTCCCCAGAGTCAGAACTAAACCTGGAGAAGTTGAGTTATGATGCTCCAAACATCTGGAACTAACTCCCAGAAACCTGCAGGTCCGCTGCAACTCTGACTACTTTTAAATCCAGGCTGAAGACTTTTCTTTATGTCGCTGCTTTTAATTGAACTATTCATATTTTAGACTGCACTGTAACTTTTATCCATGTACTTTGTCTTTTAATGTTTGTTTTGTTATCTTTGCTTTTTAATGACTGATTTTTAAATGCCATTTTCTTAATGTCTTTTATTTTTCTAAAGCACTTTGAATTGCCTTGTGTTGAAAGGTGCTGTATAAATGAACTTGCAATGCCTATAGGGCTGCATTCTCTCATATCACCAGCAGGGGCGACTATAATTCACTGATAGTAGAATGAGTTGTAAAGTGATGTGTACATTTGGCTCCACCTGCTGCTCACACTAGCCCCTCCCCCTCCTCCCTGTGTGAGGAGCAGTGGAGGAGTGTCGGACCTGAGAGGAGAAGCAGCTCACAGTGAGTTTTCATTTACAAACTTTACAAACTTTAAAATCAATGCAAACTTTAAAATAAAAACTTCAAACTTGTATTTAAAATCCTGACAGTGGTGTAGTTTTGATCAGTGTTAGAGAGTAACTAAGTACTCAGATACTGCAGTAGTGAAGTACCTTACCATTTCCTGCTACTTCATACTTTTACTCTACATTCACAGGAACATGCTTTAATCTAAAAACATGTTGTGACTCACAGGGGGATAAATAAACAAAGTTCCATCTTATCCTATCTTAAGGTACAACAAACACTAAACATAATACAAAAATAATATATAGATATAAAGTATTATAATAAGTTATGATAAACCTGTATTGATCCCTTGGTTAAACAGCAGTATATAGTTAGAAAAAATACTCTTTTTTTACTTGACGCAAAATATTAATGTATTTGTTTGTAATTATTATATAGTTATCTTTCATTTATACTATTTATTATTCATACAGTATGTATTTCTGTATTATTATTATTATTTAGTTTTGTCCTGCTTTTGAATGCATTCGTTTGACTTGACAGAGTATTTCTGTATCACTAACTATATCTGAATACTAATTGTACCTCGGATTCTGCAGTAGAAAGTACTTTATAAAGTTCGAAGGCGACTTTTTGATGTCTTATTTTAGGTGTGAAAATCACAACTCATCACGCTTCAGCTTTTTTTCTTGCATCTTCAATGTCTTTGCAAACTCGTTAAAACGTCTCCACCTCACCTCAGTGATTCATTGTGAACCACTTGGAGTTAAATGTAATCGACACGCTCTGGTTTGGAAACCGGCTTCACCAAATAATGACGAGGCAGCGGAGTCATCCTCCATCACACAGACTCTCAGCCGAATACTGAAATACTTCTGGAGACCGACAAAAAGGAAAGCATCAAAGTTTCCATCTGTAAAATAATGCTGACAGCGAAAAGCTGAAATACTTTAATCAAAAATAAATTCTCATATATTTACTATTTTTAAACCTAGGGAATATTTGCGTTTTTGTACCACTTACATTTTAGAGAAGTGATTCCTTTATTTTAAACGTAGAGAATGTTTGCGTTTTTTTCTTTTGTATTTACTACCTTATTCTTATCGAATATTTAAGTTTTTCTCTTGTAAATTCACACTTTAAATCTCAGAGAATATATATAGAATGGGATGAAACCCTTGAAATGGGGATGAAACCCTTGAAAAAGAGCTCTATGATCTCAATGGGACCATCTGGATAAATAAAGGTTTGAAATGAAATGAAATGAAACCCTCTTCAATGGTCACATGCTGAGCACACAGCACACACAGTGAACTGTGGCCTCTGCATGTAACCCATCCTAGTACCAGGAGTCTAGTACTAGCAGCAGTGGGCACGCTTGTGTACAGCGCCCGGGGAGAAGTGGGGGGGGGGGGGGGGGGGGGGGGGGGGGGGGATGTCCTGTGGCCTGCTCAAGGGCACCATGGCAGGGCAGGAGGTGAACTGGGACCCTCTCCAAGTAGCAGTCCACACTCCATACGTAGGTCTGTTCGGCAAACCCTACGGCTCACAGTCCAAGCCCCTGCTGACTGAGCCACTGCCGGACCATATCCACCTGTTTCCCTTAACAGAAAAACAAAGAGCCATTTTTAGAGTCTGAGATTGTTTTGTTTTTTATTTACCGTTACGAGATAAAAAAATACCACCCAGATTGCGTGTCTTTCCTTCTGTTGACATTCTCTGCTGATTAGAGATCTGTGTCTTCCTGATCGTCTGAGGTTGATTTCCGTCTTCTTTTCTGATTTTCTTTCACTTCTGTGTTGCTGTTATTTCTGTCATAAAATGTTTCAGGCCAAAATATAACTCTCAGCAAGAGAGTAGCCGCAGCCATCAGATAACAGATTCTAAAGTAGGAACATTTTTCTCATAGACTTCTATACAAACTGAGGTAGTATAAAGAAAGAAGTAGGAACATTTCTCATAGACTTCCTATACAATCTGAGGAATTAAGAAAGAAGTAGGAACATTTTCTCATAGACTTCTATACAATCTGAGGTAATAAAGAAAGAAGTAGGAACATTTTCTCATAGACTTCTATACAATCTTGAGGTAATAAAGAGAGAGAGAAGTAGGAACATTTTCTCATAGACTTCTCTACAATCTGAGGTAATAAAGAGAGAAGTAGGAACATTTTCTCATAGACTTCTCTACAATCTGAGGTAATAAAGAGAGAAGTAGGAACATTTTCTCATAGACTTCTCTACAATCTGAGGTAATAAAGAGAGAGAGAAGTAGGAACATTTTCTCATAGACTTCTCTACAATCTGAGGTAATAAAGAGAGAGAGAAGTAGGAACATGTCCTCATAGACTTCTCTACAATCTGAGGTAATAAAGAGAGAGAGAAGTAGGAACATTTCCTCATAGACTTCTCTACAATCTGAGGTAATAAAGAGAGAGAGAGTAGGTAACATGTCCTCATAGACTTCTCTACAATCTGAGGTAATAAAGAGAGAGAGAAGTAGGAACATGTCCTCATAGACTTCTCTACAATCTGAGGGAGGTAATAAAGAGAGAGAGAAGTAGGAACATTTTCTCATAGACTTCTCTACAATCTGAGGTAATAAAGAGAGAAGTAGGAACATTTTCTCATAGACTTCTCTACAATCTGAGGTAATAAAGAGAGAGAGAAGTAGGAACATGTCCTCATAGACTTCTCTACAATCTGAGGTAATAAAGAGAGAGAAGTAGGAACATTTCCTCATAGACTTCTATACAATCTGAGGTAATAAAGAGAGAGAGAAGTAGGAACATTTTATCATAGACTTCTATACAATCTGAGGGAATAAAGAAAGAAGTAGGAACATTTTCTCATAGACTTCTCTACAATCTGTGTAGGTTTAAAAACAAGATGTTGTTATCTTTGTCTGATTCTCCCAGTCAGCTACTAATTATTTGCAGCAAAAGTTCCCTAACTTGCAATGTAAATAAGAATTATAGATGCACTTTTAAACAAATTATTCACCCCTTAATTCAGATCCGCGCCAAAATACAATGGGCTTTCCGAGGTCTAACCATTCAGTTTTCTGTAAATTGGACCATTATTTTCCACTCTGGTTTGCAACCATTGGGATATCAAGGCGCTCCATCAGAAGACTCTTTAAACCAATGGGACGCAAAAGTATTACATTGGTTGAATGACAAAAAAAACAACTCCCTACTGTACATAGCGACTTTACTCTTTATGTGACGTTTAGATACTACTGGGACCCCAAAGCAGAGACTGACAAAAAATAAAGTTTCAAAAAAGTTTAATAAACAAGGTAATCCAAGGCAGGTACTGACGACAGGGAGCTTGGCTGGCCGTAGTAAACCAAAAACAAAGCTGCGGGAAAACGTTTCCGACCAAAACTCAAAAAGAACTCCTTAACCAACTACAACAGACTCCAGGCTGCAGAAAGGCACTCCGGACCGCGGGACAGCATGAAAAAATACTCTGGCAGAGAAGTGAGGTGAGGGCCAGGCTCTTAAAGAGCAGGTAATCAAGTGAGTGGGGACAGGTGTGCCTCATCTGCAGCCAGGAGTAACCAGCCACGCCCCCCTGTCACACACCAGCCCTGCAGAGACAGAAAGTAGTGAGGGGTAAAAGGAGCACACAACAAGTTAAACACAAAAACAACAAAAGCCCCATGCAAAACATAACACTTTATCCAGCAGCAATTTGTAAAAGAAACTTCAGAGATCGCCAAATAGTCTGAAAACCCCTGAAGGTCCATCCATCACTTGTTCGAGCCGTGTCCTATCGTGGTTGCTTCTTTTTTCAAACCCTCATTAAACGTCTCCCGCTCTTTCTACATGCAGTGATTTAGTTGGCTTGTATCCAAACCTCAGTCTGCAGCTTCCATTATCTGCCTCTCAATCTCTCTTTGTGCAGACATGCAGCACATGCACATAAAAGTGTGTTATCAGACACTGGACTTTGAAGCTTTACCTCTGTCGAACTGTGGTTGTATTTTACAGGTTTTTGCTTCAGTCTGTGTGAT
The DNA here is from genome assembly GCA_023974075.1 of Chaenocephalus aceratus. Classification (NCBI taxonomy): domain Eukaryota; kingdom Metazoa; phylum Chordata; class Actinopteri; order Perciformes; family Channichthyidae; genus Chaenocephalus; species Chaenocephalus aceratus. Next base: position 241,942 of record JAMFTG010000307.1, read on the forward strand.
ATAAATTAAATCATGGGAGCCAACGAACTCAAAATGAACCCTGACCCCGCGGAGTTTCGCCCCCCCGCCCGACGCCGGAGTCTCTTCTACAGCGTGAAGGTTTGTCTACTTTACATCTACGTTTCATGACAAAAAAATGCACATATTGTTGGGTTTAAGTGTTGAATATTGCTTTCAGTCCATTCGGAACATATTTTGAAAAGCAACATAAAGAAATCCTCCATGAAAGTAGGTAAAACATAGACGGTTTCATAGAAGACAAAACAATACCAAAAAAGTAATAAAACAGACATTGTTGGGAAACAAATAAATCAGTGGTTTTTGGACCCATCCATGTTTTTATGTAACCTGACTTTGAAAATACGCACAATAACCTAAGAAATATTTGTATTATTCATATGCCATTCCATGATATCAGGCTGCCCAATAATGAAGACCCCGCGGACACAGATGCTTTTCTTGGAGACATATGATTTAGTACTTTGTCTACGTGTAAATTAAAAGCATTTTAATCTGCAGGAGTAGGTGTTCAAGGTTTTGTTGTTTTCGGCAGCGATTTCCTTCTTGTCTGAGGTGAAACTTCCCTTCCTGAAGGTCATCCTGGTATTGTTCACATGTAAACATTTCCTCTCGACATGTCACGAAACTCTGATGAACTCTTCGTGTCGTAAATCACTCAAAACCTGGACTCATTTTAAATCAGGAGTTTGAGCCAAACCAACGGCCATGTTTCAGTGTTTTCCTTTTATTCTTCTTCTCCTTCTTCTTCTCCTTCTTCTTCTTCTCTGCAGTTCTTCGTGTTTTGCCACAGTTTGCTGCAGTTGGCTCAGTTGTTGGTGTCGGGCTACATGAAGAGCTCCATCTCCACCATCGAGAGACGCTACGGCTTCAACAGCCAGAAGTCGGGACTCCTGGCTTCTTTCAACGAGGTCAGTGACGGACAAACAGGGGCCCCAGCATGACAGAGGGCCCCATTGGCCTTCAATGCAAACATGTCGCGATAAGATAAACCAAACAGGAAGAGACTAAAATAACCACAGAGACTTAAACCATGACAAAGACAGAGAGAAACCACAAGAGACACAAAACAACAGAAATTAGAACGTAAAACTACCACAAAAAAGACACAAAATACTAAAAGTAGATGCAAAACAACCCAAACATCAAAACATCTGAAACAAGATGCAAAACCACAAAGAGACGGAAGTGACCGGAAAGAGACGCGGATGGAAATTAGCTGCTAGCTCAAATCTGGCATATATCACCTCATCTCTTCTTGAGATGAATGTATGTTATGCATGGTCCTTGTTCAATAAAGACATCATTAATAAAGTATGATATAAACAATAAGCCACAACAACTACAACAAGATGCAAAAAGCTAATAAACAAATACCAAGAGACTCAAACTGACTGCAAACTAATTTAAAATGACCACAAAGAGACAGAAAACCACCACTAAATGTCTCTCGTTGTCTCATTACACCTGAATGGGAGTTCTGCAGTTTCTATTTGTTTACAACACAGCTGCTGGTCTTTCCAGATAATCGCACTGAGTAATTATAATGTGTTGTGAAGAAAAAATGACATTCCTGATCAACTGTCGGGCCAAAGGCACAGAGAGGTCTTAGAAACCTATTCGACACACTTTCAATTCTGTCTCTCTTTTAGAAAACACATTTAAAACAGCTCAGGACAGCCAGGAGGTTTCCACACGTTGCTTTACGGGGAAACCAAGACACAGTATTCTCCAGGAATAGTTCGTCAAATGTTCTCGACTTTCCTGAGAAAATACTTGTGAGATCTTGGGATAATTTTCATGGTATGTGTTCAATGAGGTTACGAGGTTTTAAAAAAAGTGGTTTTCCCCGTAATGTTCTCAAGAGAAGTCCCCGCATGGGATGATCCGAAACGTGGTCCCCAATGCAAACAAAAACCAGTATATATGTGTGTGTGCGTGTGTGCATGCGTGCGTGCGTGCGTGTGTGTGTGTGTGTGTGTGTGTGTGTGTGTGTGTGTGTGTGTGTGTGTGTGTGTGTTTGTGTGTGCAGGTGGGGAACACGATCCTCATCGTGTTCGTGAGTTTCTTGGGGAGTCAGGTCCACCGGCCGCGGTGCATCGGCGGCGGCGCTCTGCTGGCGTGTCTCGCCTCACTGATCATGTCGCTGCCGCACTTCCTGGGAGGGATGTACGACTACACAGACAGCATTAACTGTGAGAACACACACACACACACACACACACACATTTAGCTTCATTGTCCGGTCAAATCTATTCTTATTTCTTTTGCTTTTTCTTAGATCAATATATGATAATCTGTAATCCAGTATAAATCTTAGTATTTTGTGATTTCATATTTCCTTGTTAGTTTACCAAGTACATTTACTCTAGCTTTACATCAGTATTTTCTTTTCCTGCTTCTTATGAATAAAGATAGCTGGCATTATAATAACTTTCACAAGTTAGCTTAACCTTTACTTGATGAATGTAATGAATCACTAAGTTTAATGTGGTGTATACAATAATATAAATGCATGAAGATGTAAAGGCACATTTTTCATAATAAGTACTTTTAGTTTTACTATCAAAGTAGTAGTACATGATTAACTTGCAACTGCCTTTTTGTAGTAACTACTTATTGCACATGTACTGAATATACATATGCAAACTGTTATCGTCTATTTGAAGAATATAAAATGTGTGTCCATCAGATTATGTTTAGGACATGTCCCAGTACAAAAGATGGACCTTGCTTTATTCAATGTTCACATCCCTGTGACGAATAATATGCAAATGAGCAGATATGTCATAAAATAAGGTCTCATTTGTTTATTTAAACATCACATTTCAGAAAACTTCTAATATCAAAGAGGATTGTCTTAATGTCAGTAATGAAGAGGGACAGTTTCACGGTGACATCTATTAGTTAAATATGTTCCCCTCTTTTTCCCACAGCTTCCGGTGTTAACAGCTCCAGCCTCTGCCAATCAGAGAGCCCCGTCTCCAGCTCCTCGTCCAATCAGAGCTGCAGCGGGCAGCAGGGCGGGGCCCAGCAGCGGGTCTACCCTCTTCTCCTGATGGGGCAGCTGCTGCTGGGCATCGGAGCCGTGCCCATCCAGCCCTTCGGCATCTCGTACATCGACGACCACGCCAGCAGGAAGAACTCCCCGCTGTACCTCGGTACGTCCAGGAAGCTCCACCTCAGTACTGTCCTTGGGTTGTTTTGGGTCTCGGATAGTTTGTTGTTATTTTACGACTTTTTGTCAATTTTCGGTCTTTTTTTTCGCTTTTTTGGTGGGGGCGGGGTTTAGTTATTTTATTGGTTTTTGTGTTGATTTGTTTGTTTTCCTTCTTATTGTTGCCGTTTTGTTCGAGTCCACTGATATCATCGCTCGTCTTGCATCTTCTTGTTGTCATATTCTGACTTCCTTTAAATGTTTGGCGCCGCTTTCATCGTTTAGTTTTTTTTCAACGTTTTTTTTATTGCTTTTGGTCTTTTTGTGTTTTTTTTGGTCCATTTTGTGTCTTTTTTTGTTGTTTCCCTTCTTATTGCAGTCGTTGTGTTGTCATAGCGATATTATCCCTCGTTTTGCATCTTTGTTGTTGTTGTCGTCTTGCATCTTATTGTTGTCCTATCTGACTTCCTCTGGATGTTTGCGTCTCTCTTCGTCCGTCTATCTTGTTTGGGCTTTTAATCTTCATAGTCGTTTCTAATGTTCATATTTCTCATCCGTTTATGGTCCGTTTGCAGCTATTTTTGGTCATTCTTCGTCCATTTGTTCAGTTACTACCAATTACCTTTACATCATTACTAGTTTAGCATAATCTCATATTCTATAACTCTAAAACCCTTTGAGTTCTGCGTACTGATTTATTTTTATTGATACTTTAGGTACTGTAATATACTTTAAACTTTACTTGAGTTATATTTTTTAATCCAGGACCAGAGTTAGGACTTGTGTTGGCATGGTTTCAGAAAACTACCGGCCCTCTGATCAGGACATGTGGTGGAAGGGTGAGGCTCGGGAAGAACACAGATTACTTTGGAGTTGATCCAAATCACGGCGGCTGCTTGCATTCTTTTTGTTTGTTAAAATAGTCGGGAAATGTATGTAAACACTCATTATGTTTTATTTATGGCCACAGCCTCAGTGGAGGTCTGCGCTCTACTATTGCTTTTTTAAGTTTGAATTAAAAACATATTAAAACGTTTCCAATGAAAGCAGCATTAAGGGGAATGTAGGTCATGTTGTCCCACACACTCCCTCAGCCTGAGTTATCTTACAGCTTGCTGCTCGTACTCACCCCTTGGAGCTGTCTTTATGTTTGGATGTGATTTAGAGATGAAGGCTGACTGAGGCGAAGTCTTCCTCGATGAGCCTGCCATTGGACCACAGCAACAGAACTGAGCTCCTGCCGGTTTCTGTTTCACAGGCAGCTGTTAGCTGTTAGCTGTTAGCTCCCTGCAGAGTAACACCAGCCTGAGGCATCTGAAGCCTCCGCCTCAACAAACCCGTTTTTATGTTTCCTGGAACCAATGTGAGGCCAGAGCAATGAAGCCAGGAGACAATGGGCCCCTGACTCTGTTAATAGCAACTATGCACGAAAATTATATAGGTTCACTTATTCCGTTCCCCTTCTTTTGCATGGAGTTTTCCTTATATGTTCTTTCTGGGATTATTAGTATTTGGCGTTTTGCATCTTTTTTTACTCTTTGACTTTACTTTGTGGTCAAGTAACGAATAACGCATCCAAGTCAAAAGGTTTTGTAAACTTAACCAAGTATTTTTGCTGCATTTTGTTTGTGTTTTGTTTGAATTAATAACATATGTTTATGGGAACGTTAAAAAACGGTTTAATGTTGTATGGAACAGAGAGAAATGTGTACAATGTGTAGTTTCTTATCAGACGCAGAATATGAGTGGTTTTCCCCCCAAGATGTAACATATGGTTGGATTTGAATCAGAGAAACTGAACATCCTGCACTTCGTTTGGCTGTTTTCAGGCATCCTGCTCGCCGTGACCTCCACGCCCGGCGTTCGGCTTCATCAGCGGCTCCTTGAGCTGCGCTTTTATCGACTTTGACAAGTTGTCCAAAGGTGAGGAGACGCAGCTCATTCATCACTCCTGTTCTTTCAGACGGAGGGAGGACTTCCTGCATGTGGAAATCACTCATTCAGAAGTAACTCGAGAGACGTTAAAGAAGACACATCTCTGATAGAGTTCAAGCTAAAATAACACATGCATGCTGATTTAATGTGACGTCCAGTAGCTGTGAGAACACCCTAGCTTGTTCTTTCTGGAAGTCAGAATTAATGAACACAACTTGTTGTCATAAAAGAGGAGAGATCATAAAACCTCGTCAGGGCGCTTTGCCAAGGATTAACGAAGTCGGTAGTTGAATGAAAACAAGCTAATTAATGGGGAGCCTTACTGTTATATCACGAATTACAATCTGTCCAGGTACCATACGTCCGTAGACACTTGCAGTGGATGAGGAAGAACTTCCAAAAAAAAATGTTGTTGTTTTCTAAAGAGACCGAACAAACCCCCACTGAGTTTCAGGGAGTCAGCACTTCGTCAGCGTCTGGGCCTGCTTTCACATCTGCTCGTATTTCGGGATGAGTTTCAGGACGTGACAGTGTGTTGAAGTCGGAGCTCCGGAGGTTTCAACGCCTCTCTGTTTAACTGAGCTGCAGTTTTCTTTGTGCGTTGTTCAACAAACAAAAATGTTCCTAATCATGTGTGCACGATACCCAGTCTGTGTGGGGGGTTGGCCGGTGTGTGTGTAGCATGCATGTGTAATGTGTATTTTTAGCGGGACGTGATTGTGTGTGCAGGAAATGTTTTCACATTTGAAACTCTTTGTTGACTGTGTGCGTGTGTGCTTGTGTATCAGCTGTGTGAGGACCTGGATCTTGACCTGTAAAGTGAGGACATGCCTCTCGTCTTTGTTCCTGCAAATGGCTTTAGATGATGATATTTACCTTATTAACTTACCTCAGTGTTATTGTAGTGAAGATTTTTAAAGATTGAGTAAATGTCCTTTTAATGCATGCTGTAGTAAACAGTCCCTCGCAAGTATACAAGTATAACATGTGGTGTGTGATCATGCCTGTGAGTCCATAAGAGTTTTGAGATTATTTGTATGGCAGCTGGCCTCGGTTCTGTATTGTGACGTGACTCGTTTTATTGGCTCATGTTGAACTTTTCCGCAGAAGTCCAACTTGGCAAGAACTGAAAAATACTTTTCAACTGTAACAAATACATTTGACACGTTATTAAAAACAAACATCAATTTATTTTGAAGTGTGTCAAATGAACAGTTCAAAGTCTGTTGTACTTTCTATTTCTAAGGCCAAAAGCAGTTTCACAAAAGATCTTCAGGTTTAAAGAGTCCTCTCCTGATGATCTTCAGGTGTATATCAGTATGTAGTGTCTCTACTTTAAAGAGTCCTCTCCTGCTGATGTTCAGGGTGTATATCAGTTATGTAGTGTCTCTACTTTAAAGAGTCCTCTCCTGCTGATGTTCAGGTGTATATCAGTATGTAGTGTCTCTACTTTAAAGAGTCCTCTCCTGCTGATGTTCAGGTGTATATCAGTATGTAGTGTCTCTACTTTAAAGAGTCCTCTCCTGCTGATGTTCAGGTGTATATCAGTATGTAGTGTCTCTACTTTAAAGAGTCCTCTCCTGATGATGTTCAGGTGTATATCAGTATGTAGTGTCTCTACTTTAAAGAGTCCTCTCCTGATGTTCAGGTGTATATCATATGTAGTGTCTCTACTTTAAAGAGTCCTCTCCTGCTGATGTCCAGGTGTATATCATATGTAGTGTCTCTACTTTAAAGAGTCCTCTCCTGCTGATGTTCAGGTGTATATCAGTATGTAGTGTCTCTACTTTAAAGAGTCCTCTCCTGCTGATGTTCAGGTGTATATCAGTATGTAGTGTCTCTACTTTAAATATTCTTTCCACCCTCTGTCTGAAACCAGAGCCCCGTGTGCTCTGATTGGTTAGCTGGCCGGCCATGTTGTGATTGCTCAACCGCTTGGAGAAGTCTAGAGTTATATGTATTGTATTGACATTGAGCATCAAAGTACAAATGATGTTGTAATCAAAATACAAAGTGCTCCCAGCCACTCCTCCTCAACAGGTCCAACAACACTGAGTCATCTGCAACTTCACTTTTATATTTCCTTCTTGCACAACACCTTTTCAAAATCATTCAACATGTGAAGCTGATGAGATCTGGTAATACATGTAGTCTTTGGGCACATAGGGCTAAGTTGTTATCATATTGTAAGAAACAACATCAAAAGTTGACTTTATGCATGAAATGTGAAACATGAGTAAAGAACGTGAAAAGGGAATCTCCTCCAGGGTGTGTTGTCATAGCAACAGTTCAGTTTGTGTTTCAAACCGAGTCTTTTTGTTATCCAGACCAGATCCAGTTGGACCATAAGGATCTTCGCTGGGTCGGCGCCTGGTGGCTCGGCTTCCTCGTGGCGTCCGCCTCCTCTTCCTCGCCGCGCTGCCGTACTTCTTCTTCCCCGAAGCATCCCCAAAGAGGTGAGACAGGGAAGGAGTCATCACATACAGAGACTAGTTCCTGAGCAGTGTCCTTCACATGGAAGGAGTCATCACATACAGAGACTAGTTCCTGAGCAGTGTCCTTCACATGCTGATATCAAGAGAGGGAGTCACACAGTCACAAGATGGAGGAACAGAAAGCAGTATTAAATGTTTACTCACAGATTAGCCATGCATTGATTATCCTCTCAAGAACGGAAGTAGTCAAAACTAAAAAGAGAATTTGTTGGTATTTTTCTAAAAATTCGGACTTTCTCAAAATCTAAACATTTGGATTTTTTCCTCAAAATTCTGACTTTTTCTCAAAAATCTCAACATTCTGACTTTTCCTGAATACTTCAAAATGTGAACTCTCCCTGGTCCCCGGCTCGAGCTTCAGCCTCAGGATCCATGTGTCTGTGATCCTCTCCAGAAGGGAAGGAGTCATCACATACAGAGACTAGTTCCTGAGCAGTGTCCTTCACACGCTGATATCAAGAGAGGGAGTCACACAGTCACAAGATGGAGGAACAGAAAGCAGTATCAATGTGTACTTCAGATTAGCTCCACGTCAGAAATGAGCATGCTTGATGTCTCTCTCCATAGAGGCTGAGTCATCATGTTCATCACAGAGCTATCATCTGCCTCAAACAGTCCTGATGCTCTTCTGGGTCATCTCACATCCTGTCATGTTCACAGCTGCAGTTGGTACCCTTGTTAGCATGCTACTCTCATGTTGGAAGAGGACACTCAGGATGTTCCGACTCAGATAGACAACAAAAGGTTACTTAATTTCGTTTTATAAAAACAAAGAATAAGTGTCAGAATAATAAAGTGTAATCAAAGACAATCAGGATAAACAGGATGCAGAATATAAAAAGGGCTCATCTGAACAAGCTGCTGCAGGAATGTCTCTGGCTCCGTCCCCAGAACTAAATTAAATGTCAGCTCATGTTCTATCAAACTCATGAGGTATTGCTCAACATCGTTTCCATCTAAAATAACGTGACAGAAAACAGCCGACACTTTCCTTTGTAAACACAAACACCTGATTGGAAGTCGCCCCCCCCAGCAGTCCCTCTCTTTTGGACCCAGGGTCGCACACGGTGATGAATGTGTTGGTACTGAAACATATTCCAGCTTTGTCCGTCCAACATGTGAGCTGCATCGTGTGTTGTGATGACGATGAAGTGGTATGCGTGCATGCTGCAGAATAGGGGCCCTTTAAATGATATGCAAGCAAGTGTTCCCGCTCCCAGGACCCCAAAGCTGTCTGATGATCAGCATCGCAGTGAGACGGTGGCTCTTCCTGTAGGCCAGGGGCGTCAACTCAATTTCATCGCGGGCCACATTTGCATTCTGGTTGCACTCAAAGCGCCGGTTGTAACTTTAAGACGATATAAATATAAAAATAATGTCTTATATGACATGATTGCCTCTGCATTGGATTATTATCGGATAGGGTAATAACTTCATAATTAACTACGTCTGAAGGCGAAATTCCAGGGCAAATAATTGCAAGTCTCTTCAGTGCGCATGTCACAAAATGAGATGCATTGTGGGACATGTAGTTTATGAGCAACGTGCTTCTGTAAAGTGGCAAGTAACCGTATAATAAACATATTATATTCTTTGAAAGCTCTTGCGGGGCCACATAAAATGAAGCCGTGGGCCGGACTTGAGTTTGACACCCCTGGCTTTAGGCGGATACAGAGAAACGGTTTGTATTTAATAGCTAAATCCTCTAAGTAATGTTTCTCCATTTTAAATCATATTAATTAAATATATCTCAGGGTTCTGCCGGCAACCACCAGACGGGTGTTATTAACCATGCAGAAGTAATCGTGAGTTCAGCCCCTCTGTGACCTGAATTTCACCATTTACAGGAAAAACATGTATTTCCTCCCAAAACGTCCGACCCTTTGAAAGTGTTAGACGGGGGTTCTTGGGCTGCCTGCAGGCTGCTGCACGTGCACACACGTCCTCACATCTATCAAGTACCACCCCGTTGCCACTCCGCTCTGCACACAGAGGTCTGATCAGATAACAAACCTGAGGATTCTTCAAATGTTTCTTCACGTATCTGTTCGTCTGCTTTCGTCCAGAAGGCAGAATGAGGCTGACTTCATTTCATGTTACAAAGCAATCGCTACAGGTGGATAGGGTACGACATGTAAACCAACAGATATCACCGTGAAACTTCACCACTTCAATACTGACATTAACAGCATTCTTTTTATATTATACGTTTTCTGACATATGTTTAAATATGAGGCGTTATTTACTGCTCACTGTTGGTGACTTTAGGAGAGATCTGCCGACACAAACAGACACAAGATCGTCCAATACAACTCCTGGATGTGCATTTTGAGGTTTTCATTAGTAAGTAAGTAAGTAAAACTTTATTTATATAGCACCCTTCTCAACACGGATGTACAAAGTGCTTTACAGTACAGTACACAGGACACAATTCAAAGTACAACTATAATAAACTCCTGGATGTGCATTTTGAGGTTTTCCGCTGGTCTGAAAATAAGATATGTTTTCGGAGCTGGATCTGAAATGGAAAGCTTGGCCTCTCTGCTGTGAGATAAAGCTCTGGACTTTGGCAGCTTCCTGTTTGAACGCAGGGAGTCGTATCAGATATGATAAAAGGTTGAGCAACCGGCTGGCATCACGCCTTCATTCTTTATCTTGCAGTTTAATGTTTTCTTTGTGTCGTGGCCAACACTCCTCCACAAACTCAAACAGAATCATCTGCAGTGCTGGACACCGAAAAACATCAGATAACTTCCATAGATCCATCATCTGGGTCAGAATGAGAAGAACATGTTTCACAATGGAGTCGATAAATATGTTATCTGTGGAACTTCATGTACTCAGATAACACTAAAATACATCTCAAAGATATTTCAAGATTTTCATTTCAGTTTCCAAAATCACTTTGTGGCATTCCTCTCTTTTTTCCAGAGAGACAAAACACAATTACAAAGAATTAAAAAACACAAAAAGACAACACAACCATGAAAAGACCAAAAAAAACATGTAAAGACAAAGAAAACTACCACACAAATACAGAGAACAACCCATCAGACAAAGATAAACATGAAGACGCAGATTCCTTTGCTCAATGCTCTTATGTTGTTGAGGTCTTGGGGTCTGGTTTCTGGGGCTCGCTGATCCACCTGACAGGTGAACCCTAACCTTTGTTTGATCGTAAACCATCTGATCGACTGAGAGGCGCGGCTCTGTGTTTTATCAGAGGTTAGAAATCCAGCCATAAACAGAAGAGAAGCCCACACACACATTCTTGTTTGGCCCACCATGTCAGGACCGCCGACCGACTGGGGTCCGACTCAAATGTAAGTTCTGAGCGTGTGAATGTTATCAGAAAAGCTTTTAGGCAACCCATCAACTAGTTAAGTACTTATTTCATGAGTAAGATGCTTTTAGTGTGCGGTGTTAATAACACACAACATTGGTGGAAAAAATATCAATATATAATAATTTTAGGAAGTGTATTTCTTATTTTTAATTTGAATTCAATTTCTTTTTTTCGGAAATTATTGAAATATCCCTGATTGTGAACATTTAGAAATTATCATTTAATTTGCGATATAAAGTGTACATGTTTGTCTTTATATAAAAGTAGCATTAAAAGTATAATTTAAACTAGGGTTACTATTCAGAACTGAAGTTTGACACAAATATTAATTTTATAATATTTTTAGGAAACGGACGTCTTTTTCACTAAGTGGTTTTAAAATAAATGTGTTTGCTATGTATTGACAGATCCTCCACTGTAAACAATGTAGCAAACCACGTAACAATAGTATGCAGTTTTTAATATTCAGTCCTCTACAGTGGCAGTATTAACAAAACTAGCATTCTGAAAATTAACATGTTATAGTACGTGAGCCTTTAAGCAACCCATTTACTAAATATCTGTTTCATGAGTAGCCTGCTTTTACCAAAGTGACTATGATGTATTTCTGGGTATGCAGAGTTCACAACACAGACCACATTCTGCAGCATGCACATGTATCTGAAGTGTCCTTTAGAGCTGTTCATGTAAACCTTCAGCTGCAGACTCAGGGCTTTTAAACCTGCCGGGAAATAACAAGACGTTCTGCTTCCATATTTGTGCAGGACGAGGACAAGGACGAGGACGTGGAGTCGACGGCGGACTGCAAGCAGCAGCTTCAGCAGACTGACTCGGAAACGTCTCTCCTCCAGTTCCTCAAAAGTAAGACTCTTATGTCCCTTCTGCTTCCTGTCTGCAGTGCAGGCCACTGCAGGGCAGAGGGCAGAGGTCAGAGGGCAGAGGTCACTGGGATGCTGGGCCATCAGCACTGAAGCAACAATGGGGGTTTAAACCTTTTGCACTACTACTTCTGTTCTATTTTACATCTCAAAACATTCTCTTGCACTATTTATCTGTTTTATTTGTTCTGTGTCATATATGTATATATATATATATATATATATATATATACATATATATATATATTCATGTTGCTCTGCTGGAGGAGGACTTGAGTTTTGCATTGCCATATCTACACTGTAGCTGCTGAGCACACGATGATAAAGGCTTGAAACTACTGGGAAAAGAAAAACGGGTTAATATTCCTGCTAGTATTGGCCTTTTATGTGTGCATATGTACAAAGGTGTCTGTTCATGGTGTATATATATATGTATATCAATATTTGTATATATATTTTTATATATATTTGTATTCCTCAGGATTGTGGGAGACGGTATTTCGATCTCTCTGTCTGTACACACAAACTGAAAGATTACAATAAAGTTGGCTTTGACTTTTATGGCTAAACCTCTCTATCATCATCATCATCATCATCATCTTCCTCCCTCCCTCCCTCCCTCCCTCTCTCTGTTCCTCAGGTTTCCCTCGTATCGCCCTGCGGACGCTGCGCAGCCCCATCTACCTGCTGGTGGTTCTGGCTCAGGTGAACCTGGCGGCGCTGCTGGCCGGCCTCGCCACCTTCATGTCCAAATTCATCGAGAGACAGTTCACCCAGACCGTCTCCTTCTCCGTCATGATGATAGGTGAGAGAGCCCACAGGTCTGCAGGCAGAGGTGGCAAGTAGTGGAGTACAAATACTTTGTTACTGTACATCTTTCTGGTATCAGTACTTTACTCCAATACTTATTCTTCTGACAACTTTTTACTTTCTACTTCTTACATGTTGAACCCAAATACCTGTACTTTCTACTTCTTACATGTTGAACCCAAATACCTGTACTTTCTACTTCTTACATGTTGAACTCAAATACCTGTACTTTCTACTTCTTACATGTTGAACCCAAATACCTGTACTTTCTACTTCTTACATGTTGAACTCAAATACCTGTACTTTCTACTTCTTACATGTTGAACTCAATACCTGTACTTTCTACTTCTTACATGTTGAACCCAAATACCTGTACTTTCTACTTCTTACATGTTGAACTCAAATACCTGTACTTTCTACTTCTTACATGTTGAACACAAATACCTGTACTTTCTACTTCTTACATGTTGAACTCAAATACCTGTACTTTCTACTTCTTACATGTTGAACCCAAATACCTGTACTTTCTACTTCTTACATGTTGAACCCAAATACCTGTACTTTCTACTTCTTACATGTTGAACTCAAATACCTGTACTTTCTACTTCTTACATGTTGAACCCAAATACCTGTACTTTCTACTTCTCACATGTTGAACTCAAATACCTGTACGTTCTACTTCTTACATGTTGAACTCAAATACCTGTACTTTCTACTTCTTACATGTTGAACTCAAATACCTGTACTTTCTACTTCTTACATGTTGAACCCAAATACCTGTACTTTCTACTTCTTACATGTTGAACTCAAATGCCTGTACTTTCTACTTCTTACATGTTGAACCCAAATACCTGTACTTTCTACTTCTTACATGTTGAACCCAAATACCTGTACTTTCTACTTCTTACATGTTGAACTCAAATACCTGTACTTTCTACTTCTTACATGTTGAACCCAAATACCTGTACTTTCTACTTCTTACATGTTGAACTCAAATACCTGTACTTTCTACTTCTTACATGTTGAACCCAAATACCTGTACTTTCTACTTCTTACATGTTGAACTCAAATACCTGTACTTTCTACTTCTTACATGTTGAACCCAAATACCTGTACTTTCTACTTCTTACATGTTGAACTCAAATACCTGTACTTTCTACTTCTTACATGTTGAACCCAAATACCTGTACTTTCTACTTCTTACATGTTGTTGAACCCAAATACCTGTACTTTCTACTTCTTACATGTTGAACCCAAATACCTGTACTTTCTACTTCTTACATGTTGAACCCAAATACCTGAACTTTCTACTTCTTACATGTTGAACTCAAATACCTGTACTTTCTACTTCTTACATGTTGAACACAAATACCTGTACTTTCTACTTCTTACATGTTGAACACAAATACCTGTACTTTCTACTTCTTACATGTTGAACTCAAATACCTGTACTTTCTACTTCTTACATGTTGAACACAAATACCTGTACTTTCTACTTCTCACATGTTGAACTCAAATACCTGTACTTTCTACTTCTTACATGTTGAACACAAATACCTGTACTTTCTACTTCTTACATGTTGAACACAAATACCTGTACTTTCTACTTCTCTCATGTTGAACTCAAATACCTGTACTTTCTACTTCTCTCATGTTGAACTCAAATACCTGTACTTTCTACTTCTCACATGTTGAACTCAAATACCTGTACTTTCTACTTCTCACATGTTGAACTCAAATACCTGTACTTTCTACTTCTCACATGTTGAACTCAAATACCTGTACTTTCTACTTCTTACATGTTGAACTCAAATACCTGTACTTTCTACTTCTTACATGTTGAACACAAATACCTGTACTTTCTACTTCTACATGTTGAACTCAAATACCTGTACTTTCTACTTCTCACATGTTGAACTCAAATACCTGTACTTTCTACTTCTTACATGTTGAACCCAAATACCTGTACTTTCTACTTCTTACATGTTGAACTCAAATACCTGTACTTTCTACTTCTCTCATGTTGAACTCAAATACCTGTACTTTCTACTTCTCTCATGTTGAACTCAAATACCTGTACTTTCTACTTCTCTCATGTTGAACTCAAATACTTGTACTTTCTACTTCTCTCATTTCCCAAACAGCTGGTTCCTTTAGTCTGAATGTGTGTTGGTGCGTGGTCATTATTCTTTAGAGTCACTGCGTGCCTATTGGTTGGAACACGATCCGTGTATCCATCACTTCCTGGTCTTCTCTAAAGAAGAGGGACCAATGGAAACGTTGTCATGTTGCCGTTGGTCACCATGGAAACATTCATTAGCTAACGATGACATTATTGTTCTATTGATATAAAGGGAGGTCAGGTACTCTTTAAAGCAGCTGCTAGTTAGGGGTACTTTTTACTGAAGTACACTTCAAAGCCTCTTTACTTTCACTGGAGTAAAGAAGTTTAGTCAGTACTTCTACTTTCACCAGAGTATTTTTAAACACGAGTATCTGTACTTCTACTTGAGTAAAGGATGTGTGTACTTTGCCATCTCTGTCTGCAGTCATCACACCAGTAAGAGCCACAAATATTACATTTCAGAGAAAGGTATTTAGTGTGTATGACATCGGGAACCTTGAGGGGTGAAATGACCTCCTACATTAGTTCCATAACTGTAGTGTAACTAGTTCCCGGTCAGAAGTGAAACTGGTTTCCAGAAAACAACTCACCTCCTACCTAGTTCCCTGTCCGTGATAAAATTAGCCCTTTGTCAAAAGCGGAATGAGTTCCCGGTCGGAAGTGAAACTGGTTTCCTTACAAAATGATAATTACCATCCTCTTAAATGAGTTACCTTACAATGGTGAAATTAGTTGCTTGTACTTCTACTACTATTTGGAGCTTTGTAAAAACAGCCACAATTAAAGTTACATACTTTACTGAAATATGGAACGTGTGTGTTCTGGATGTCTTCAGGCGGAGTCTGCATCCCGCTGGCGGTGCTGGGGACCGTGCTCGGCGGCGTCCTGATGCGGAGGTTGAGTCTCTCGGTGGGCGGAGCCAGTAAACTCTGCACCGCGGCCATCTTCCTCTGCATCCTGTCCTCCATGCCGCTGCTGTTCATTGGCTGCTCCACTCAGAAGGTCGCTGAGGTCTTTCCTCAAGGGTAGCTGCCTCTTTTACCAAATACATGGACCTGCGTCTCAACCTAAAGAAAACATATTTACCACCAACGGACCATTTTAAAGCTGAAAGGGGAATCATTTAACATCTAAAGGGAATTCAGAACTCAGACCTATGTTCACTTAACGGGGGAACTTATTCATCTACAGAAAACTTATTTCATAACTGACAGGGAACTTCCTGATTGAACGGGAATTGCAGTGCCCTAAAGCGGACTATTCCTCAGTAACAGGGATCTGATTGTCTCAAGAAATAGTTTTCACTATTGAATTGAAACTAATTGCTGTTGTCCAATAGGTAACCAATTCCACTTATGACAGGGAACTAATTACCCCATTGATAGCGGACTTAATTCACTATTGATAGGGAACTAATTCCATATATATCATGTTAACTAATTTTACTTTTGACAGGGAACTAATTTAACAATTGTAAGGCAAATTAACTGCTAACAAAGAACTACATTCACTATTGACAGGGAACTAATTTCCCCCACTGATAACTCTGTAATTTCACGTTTTGTATCTACACACCCTAATACATTACGTTTATTGTGTGTGTGTGTGTGTGTGTGTGTGTGTGTGTGTGTGTGTGTGTGTGTGTGTGTGTGTGTGTGTGTGTGTGTGTGTGTGTGTGTGTGTGTGTGTGTGTGTGTGTGTGTGTGTTGTGTGTGTGTGTGTGTGTGTGTGTGTGTGTGTGTGTGTGTGTGTGTGTGTGTGTGTGTGTGTGTGTGTGTGTGTGTGTGCGCAGCAGTGCTGCGTTGTCGTGCAGCGCCGGCTGTAGGTGTCCGGCGGAGGCCTTTAACCCGGTCTGCGGTTCTGACGGCGTTGAGTTCAGGTCCCCCTGCCACGCCGGCTGCAGCAACGTACAGATTGACGCCAGCAACAAAACCACCGTAAGAACTACGATATCAACTCTGGGACCAAAACAGCGTTAACGATAATAACTGCGTGTAACTCGCACTCGGTTGGAAACGTCTTCTTAACCCATCAGAGCGGAGGTCATGCGATTACATTTCAAAAGCTTGTTTCTGTGGCTAAAGGTACGATGCAAGCCGTTTTAGAATTATAATGCTTACATAACATGTCCTTTGTTACATTTAACCTGTTTTGATAAAAAATATTGTGCATATTGATATGAAACAAATAATATAAAGATCGCTGTGACATTAACCTTAACATTTCTCAGTAAATCTAGAGTCACATATGTGTCCCAATTAGAAATATGATCTGCCCAGTTCATCTGATTCAATGATATTTAATATATTCTATACTTATCAGTTCAAAGAATGTTAAAACTAATTTAAACCAAAGCATCATCCTCATTAATTAAGTTATTAATAAGAATTACTTTACCATTAACTCCCAATGTGACGTATATGTCACTTTTCTAATATGTGACACTAGGGGGGGTTACTTGTCAGACATGTGATCGATGTGGTCTGGTTTAGTCTAAATGATGTTCCCCATAATCTCCGGGTCGGGTTCTTATGGGTTAAGGAAATAAACTATAATCTGTTTCCCATTTGGTTTTCAGTGTGAATTCAAACATACTCCAATTCCCTGAACACCCATCTTCTGTGGGAAGGGTCTTGAGTGGGAGCAGACTGCATTATTAATCAAAGTGAAACAATAATGGAAGCGAAATAAAATCTCTCAGTGTAACCACAAGTTAGTGGAGGGACTGAGAGCAGCTGGAACGAAGCTGTGGTAAAGTTCACAGGAAACACTAGAGAGAAAGATATTCAGCGTTAACATTGCTGGCCCTTAAAGCCCCTGTCACACTGTCCCGAAGTGGACACCCGATGGACACACGAATATGGAATTGTGAGTTTCGCACGAAGATGGCCCTGAACCACACAAAGGCAACATTTACATTACATTTAAGACATACAACTGCAACAAAAGTAACACAAACAATTATGTTACAGTACTATGATACTGTACTGATATTTTCAGACTTTGTTCTTTACTTTCTCCGTCTTTATATGTAGAAAATATTACGTTTTCTCCGTCATGTTGTTGTTTCCATAGCAACAACAACTTCCTGTCAACTGTCCTTCAAAATAATATATTATATCCTTTTCAGTTTCACAGAACACAAATTGGGTTATTTAGATAATATGTTTACATGATTTTGTTGTGCAATAAAAACAACCCGATGGACACGATAAAGGAAATGTTCAAATTCGGCTGTGATCGTAACATCGGGCCGTTCGTGAGGGCATCTTAAGCCATCGTATGATCACTGGTGGAGTTTCTCAGGCTCCGGCAGCAACTTCGTGAGCGGTGGCAAAATCTTTGGCATGCCAACAAATAGCCGAAGGACCTGGCGAAGGTTCATTTTCGTGTTGAATTTGTGTGTCAATTTTGCCCTTCGTAAGGCCATCGTGAGGGCATTTTGTTATCCTCGGTGCCATCGGGCATTCACCCCGATCAGAGTGAGGGCGATTGCACCGATGATAACACGACTTGACAAGATGCCCTCACGAGTGCCTTACGAAGTTGCCGCTCACGAAGTTGCTGCCGGAGCCTGAGAAACTCCACCGGCGGTCATACGATGGCTTAGATGCCCTCACGAACGGCCCGATGTTGCTACGATCACAGCCGAATATGAACATTTCCTTTATCGTGTGTCCATCCGGTGTCCATTTCGGGACAGTGTGACAGGGCCTTAAATCACTGAGATTCCCCCTCAGGTAAGAAAGAACATCCCTGACACCTTACAGATAATAGAACATTGTTGAACTCATAAAAGTTTCCACCATTATAAAACATTTAACATTAACATACTATGTATATTTAGTTGCATACATTTGACCTTAAAGGTGACTCTAAATATATATAGAGTAATTGTTGCAAAGGTTGGATAAAGATTTCCTGTTTAAGTTTCCATACAAATGATAAATAATGGAAAAACCTAGTCTGCTAATCCGAAAGTGAAAAGTATTTTTCCTAACAGTTTCATTTAGTTGGCTTTCAATGTTGGCAATAATTCTACATTTTTAGGACAAGAAAATGAAAGTGAAATGTAGACTTAAAGTGATATTCCAGATGTGCAGGAAGTGATATAATATCCAGATGTTGTTCTAAAACCTCTCAGGGTACACAGTAGGACTTTACGGATTAAAGGATCTGTTTTTTTAGAGATAGTTACTGTGATGGTAACGTAGCTGGTTTTACTTTCACTCTCTCCTCCAGCATGTTCCCTTGAGACCTTCCAGGGAACATGAAATGCTCTTTGAGTAAATAGAGAGGAGCGAAGGAAAGCAGACACATCCGAGAAATGATTGATCACCACCCCTCTCCCAGCGGCTGTGACGAAACGCAGCGATACAGAAGGCAGGCCCGACTTCAGAAACATCAACGCTTATCTAAAGGAAGGATCTGTTTATTTATTTAAGATATAAAGAAACACAAAATACTTCATAATGGGACAGATTTGTACTTCACAACCAAGCCCTCTCAGGGAACTAATCGAATAGATAACAGGGGAATCGTTGCATTATGAATAAATATAACGCTAACAGGGAACTCATTTCAATATCGACATGGAAGCAATTAAAGCACTGAGTCATTTTAGAAGTTTAGGGAACTAATGTAAATACTAACAGGGACTTATTTTGGATTTTGAAAGGGAACTAATTTCACTATTGACTCATGCAACCCCACTGACAGGGAACACGTTTGACAGGTTATTTTACGAATGTATGTAAAGGAGTGCGGTCGTCTTTCAACCAGAAGGTTGTGGGTTCAATCCCAGCCCATGCAGTCAACATGTCGATGTATCCTTGGGCAAGATACTGAACCCTGAGTTGCTCCTGATGGCATGGCCAACGGTGTGTGAATGTGTATGCGTGTTAGTTCCTAGAGTAACACTGCTCTGTATGAATGGGTGAACGACATGTAGTCTGTAAAGCGCTTTGAGGGGTCGTAAAGACTGGATAAAGCGCTATATAAGTACAGTCCATTTACCATTTACCATTTAAGGGAACTACTTTCACCATCGACGTGGAAGTACTTTTGGCAATATAAGGTTACTTAATACAATTTTGACTCAAAAATAATTTCACCATTCATATGGAACTCATTGAACTAATGACAACGAATCAGAAAAAAAACACTCAAAATAATGTTGAACTACTTCCCCCAGTAACAGGGAACTATGTTTACCCTAGGGAACTAATTTCATTATTGAAAAGGATTCATTTTATAACTTGTTAGGGATCTCAGGGAACTCATTTCAGTGTTTACCGAGAAGCAAGTTAAGCACTGTAATTCATTTTAGAAGTTTAGGGAACTAATGTACATACTAACTTATTTGGGATTTTGAAAGTGAACTAATTTCACTACTGACAGGGATCATGCAACCCCACTGACAGGGAACACATCTGACAGGTTATTTTACAAATGTAAGGGAACTACTTTCACCATTGACTGGGAACTACTTTCGGCAATATAAGGTTGCGTAATTCAATGTTGACTATCTGTAATGACCCACGCAGCCTGTAGGGGGCGCTGTCTCACCCCGGTTATCAGAATCAGAAACAGGTATTACCAGGTATGTTGACACGTACGAGGAATTTGACTCCATGTCATCGTGCATACATAAAAGTAAAACAAACATTTTAAAACAATGATAGAGAACTCATTTTATTATTGTAAGGGATTCATGTCTTTACTTTTTAAGGGATCTCAGGAACTCATTTCAGTATTTACCTGGAATTAATGTTTCCACTTTCAGGGAACTCAATCCATATTTACCTGGAATTAATGTCACCAGTGTCACGGAACTAATCGTGCACTTTTAAATATCCTAATCTCCCCAGATGACAGATGACCCCATGACCTGTCTTTGTTATTTATGTATTGTGTCTGTAATGACCCCCACAGCCTGTAGAGGGCGCTGTCTCACCCCGGTTATATGTGTCTGCAGAACTACACTGAGTGTGGGTGTGTCGGGGGTCTCGGCGTCGCCTCTCCGGGGACTTGTGGCAGTGGATGCTCAAACCTCCTGCTCCCCTTCGTGGCTCTGCTGGGCGTCACCAGCTTCATCGCCTCCTTCTCGCAGACGCCCTCCGTCATGATGATCCTCAGGTAGGAAGCACGAGGGTCAACACGTCAAAATATGATCTCAATTGTTCTGTCACAAATCATCCTGCAGGAGCACACAAAGACACCATCAGTACATACATGTGGGCACTGTAACCATGAATGAACACACAGTTAGAAATACACTAAGTTAACGTGTTTAGTCTGTAAATATGCACATTGCATGTTATCTCGATGTCATCGCTACTACCTCTGCTTTTACCACTCGTATTTATGTATTTGTGTCTATTTGTTCCTGCAGTGAGAGTTGCCATGTCATTGTACTTTGTATATAAGATATATTCTATTCTATTTAAGAAAACAGAGTGCAGCATGCGTTAACATATTGAGGGAACTTAATCAAATGTTCACAGCTTCGTTGTATGTATATCCAATCTTTATTTCAGACTCAAGGTCCATATCACAAAAAGACAAAACACTCATCAATAAAGAAGATAAAAAGCTAAACACAAAACAGATAAAAACAAACAGATAAAAACATAAAATCAGTCCAATCAGAGCGAGCCACACGTGCTCACTGTCTGTAGAGGCTGTTGCGCTAATGTCTCCAAATCATGGAAGAGAACCGGGTAGAACTCTTCAGAGGGTTAATTAAAATCGAGATAACATGATTGTCCGAGTCTTCCAGGCGACACATGAATCTGTACATTAACTTTCTTAAAAGTGCTTGACAGGTAGGTTCCCCCAAGTTAACAAACAGCTGGCTGGCACTGTGCCATCTCGGGACCCTCAGCAGCAACCGTAAAGCATCGTTGTATGCAACTTTTAATTTTTGCATGCTTCTAGCCTTGTAGTTACTCCACAGGTGAGGCGTGTACAATGGTGTATACAATACGTAATATAAAGTACTGGGGAAATATGCCCCTGTTAAGCTGATTTTAACAAATCGAGGCAGTCGAGTCCCTTCATTGAAAACACGAGAGGTCCTTCGATCATCATGAGTTTTGCATCGTAAAGAAAACCTGACAAACTTTGCTTCACCCAAATTACAAAATGTGTTCTCCTTGTAAATATGTTTTAATACCAACCTCAGCATCCAGAGAGGAACCGCAGCTCTCTGTGTAATAACTATCGTTGGTTAAATAAAAGCAGAAATGTGAAACTAAATAGCGTCTCATGCACATATGACTGAATGATATTAAACACTCAAGTGATTTGAAGATCCCTCGAACAAAAGAGCTGCAAAGCATTCAAACACTTTCCACGCGGAGGTCCGACAGCAGCTGGAAGCCTTTGAGGAAACAGAATATTGGATTATATGGAAATGTTTAGCGGGTCAGAAAGGGGGGGGGTTGAGACTTTTATTTCCTAAGCTGCTGCCTCACCTGTTGCTCATCAGAGAATCGGGCACTGATGGATAACGCAGCTTTCAGGATCCGACGCTTCAGATCAAACCAAACTGGAACGCTGAGCCTCACGGTTTACCGTTCAGGACAGTTCAGAGAGGTAGAAATATAAAGATTAGACGGTCAGCCTGCAGCAGGAGATGAGCTGAGATCCCATCAACAGAAAAAGAACCAGTTACTCTGATATGTAACTACGGACAACACACAACAGCTGCTAACGAACACAGAACGACTACAAAGTCACACGGAAACCAAAACAGCTTGTTCTGTTTTCTCCAAGGTTTGCTGCTGGAACCTCCACGTGGAATCTATTTGAATGATTTGGTAAACCTTGAGGCTCATCGTTCCAGTTGTGGTTTATCTGAATGGTCCCACTGGTTTCAGCAGCGTCCAGTTTACCTTTCAGGACAATTCAGAGTCCGTTAATAAAGACTTTAGACGGTCAGACTGAAGGGAAAATGACTCGAGCTGACAGAATGTTGAGATCACATCAACAGAAACCGTTACTCTGATATCTTCCTGCAAAGAGACACAAAGCAGCTGCTAGTGAACAAAGACCGACCACAAAGAGACACAAAGCAGCTGCTGATGAACAAAGACCGACCGCAAAGAGACTCAAAGCAGCTGCTAGTGAACAAAGACCAACCGCAAAGAGACACAAAGCAGCTGCTAATGAACAAAGACCGACCACAAAGAGACACAAACGGCTGCTAATGAACTAAGACCGACCGCAAAGAGACACAAAGCAGCTGCTAGTGAACAAAGACCGACCACAAAGAGACACAAACAGCTGCTAATGAACAAAGACCGACCGCAAAGAGACACAAACAGCTGCTAATGAACAAAGACCGACCGCAAAGAGACTCAAAGCAGCTGCTGATGAACAAAGACCGACCGCAAAGAGACACAAAGCAGCTGCTGATGAACAAAGAACGACCGCAAAGAGACTCAAAGCAGCTGCTGATGAACAAAGACCGACCACAAAGAGACTCAAAGCAGCTGCTGATGAACAAAGAACGACCGCAAAGAGACTCAAAGCAGCTGCTGATGAACAAAGACCGACCACAAAGAGACTCAAAGCAGCTGCTAATGAACAAAGAACGACCACAAAGAGACACAAAGCAGCTGCTAGTGAACAAAGACCGACCGCAAAGAGACACAAAGCAGCTGCTAGTGAACAAAGACCGACCGCAAAGAGACTCAAAGCAGCTGCTAGTGAACAAAGACCGACCGCAAAGAGACACAAAGCAGCTGCTAGTGAACAAAGACCGACCACAAAGAGACACAAACAGCTGCTAATGAACAAAGACCGACCACAAAGAGACACAAACAGCTGCTAATGAACAAAGACCGACCACAAAGAGACACAAACAGCTGCTAATGAACAAAGACCGACCGCAAAGAGACACAAACAGCTGCTAATGAACAAAGACCGACCACAAAGAGACTCAAAGCAGCTGCTAATGAACAAAGACCGACCACAAAGAGACACAAACAGCTGCTAATGAACAAAGACCGACCGCAAAGAGACTCAAAGCAGCTGCTGATGAACAAAGACCGACCACAAAGAGACTCAAAGCAGCTGCTAATGAACAAAGACCGACCGCAAAGAGACTCAAAGCAGCTGCTGATGAACAAAGACCGACCGCAAAGAGACACAAAGCAGCTGCTGATGAACAAAGACCGACCACAAAGAGACTCAAAGCAGCTGCTAGTGAACAAAGAACGACCGCAAAGAGACACAAAGCAGCTGCTAGTGAACAAAGAACGACCGCAAAGAGACTCAAAAACCAGATATAACAACACCACAACAATTAAGGATAACCACGGCGCGGCGGTGCGCCCACAGGAAGTCCACACTGATTTCCTCACACTGATGTTACCACTTGTTTGTCACGCTGTGTTTCTGCAGGACGGTGCCTGCGGAGGACAAGTCCTTCGCAGTGGGGGTGCAGTACATGCTGTTCAGAGTGCTCGGTGAGTAATGACCTGCCCTTTGAGCAAGGCACACACCAGGTCTGAGGTTAAACTCTGAGACCTTCATTCACTGACCTCAGATCTGTCAATACAGCAGCGTATGCATTTAAAACATGTTCACAATGAGAGGGAAGTCTTTGTATTCATGCTAATAAAAAACTATTCCAGCTCTGCTTCATATGGACGGATAAATAGCTG
>JAMFTG010000307.1:268879-280023 GCA_023974075.1 Chaenocephalus aceratus
TTGTATTAATCTGAAGCTGTGAAACATGTTGTCTGAGGGATTTTTAATAAACTTAAAAAATGGATGTTTCTTCAGTTTCACATGTGTGTGGCCCCCGTGCAGTCGCTCTGAGGACCCCAGCTCTATGTCCTATAGATGAGCAGAGTCTCTCCGTCATATAACGGTACCCTGTACAATTCTCATACTCGTTATATCTGTTTTAAATACCGGATGGCGATACGGTGCCCCGTGTGAGGCCGTTGGAACAGCGTCTCCATGGAAAACTGTAAGTCCTGGTCCGTTCATCACGACTCCGGCTCGCGGACATATAGGTGCGTGCACATCCAGACACCAGCATGACCACTCCCACACTCTTTTCAAAAACAATGTTCCCAAAATAGCAGGCCTGTCCGTCAGCGGGATAGAAATGAGGCTCTGGGGAAAACACGCCGCTCGTTTATTCGCACCTTTGCGGTACAGGTCGCTGAAGCTGCCCTATTGCGTGGGTCTTTTAAATGAAGACGTGTTGTTTGTTGGTCAGTCTGAACTTTGGCTTTCTTCCATCAAATCTGAGCAAACAAACTCAATCTGGCTTTTTCTAGAGGTCCTAAAATGCCCTCATGATGTGTAGACTGTACCGTACACATGCGCACACTCACTTCAAAACCCATGCAGCATGAGCGCATTCCTGATGCGCTCTGCACGAGTATAAATAGATGTGTATTAAGTATTGTTCCTAAGGATAAGTACCTCACACAACCCCACTTCAGACACCAATACCTCTCAGCCCCCTCTCACTTTCAGACTGAAATATGTCCACCATTGTAGAGCCAACGTTTTCCTCATGCTCTATTAAGACTGATTGCTTCATTGCTTTTGCTTTCTCTTCAGATCCAAAGTCTTTAAACCGTCTCCAGAGACGGACCAATGATTTCATAACACCCTCTCTTTGTTTATATGAAACATTCCTGATGCTCCCTGCGCACACAGACAGGCTTCGGCGTGTTGTTGCTGCAACAGTTTCGTTCTGCAGGCTCAAACATGTCCACGTCTCAGAAAATGATACTTCTTCTGAAGCTGAATGAAGTATTTCAAGGACTCTTGAATCAGCTGGAACATGTATCAACCCAGCCTGAGAACCGGCTGTTTTGTGTGGTTCTCACAGGACGACGCTACAAACATCTTCTCACATGCGATGCATTGGTGCAGATGTAGAGTATAGCAAGGAGGTGAAATCTTCTACAGCAGGAACATGCCACATATTGCAGCATTTATATACATCTAGAAAACACTTCTATGACTGGATTTATGGTTAAAAATGTGAGGTTTTAAATCAAAAAGTCATAAAAGAAACTTAAGAGAGTCTGAGAGCGGGCGATGCTTTTCTGATTGAAGGACTTTAATCTCACTTCACAAATGCATTAAATATATAAAACAGTGAAGCACTAAATGGAGGACAATAAAGTAAAAAAGAAATAACCCTGGATTATTGTGACGAAGGAATCCAACTTTATTTTTACTGCCTTTTTCAAACACATCAAATACATTTTAAAGTGAAAAATAAGGATGCTTAAAGTAGTAAAGTAAAAAAGATAATAATAAAACCACAAATAAAATATAAAACTTTAATAAAAGGGTTTAACTGTTAACAAATATGAATGTTTTTTGTCTGAGGTTTATTGGGGGCTCATCCTCCTGCAGACCCCTCGTCATGCTCTATAAATAACATGTGCCGGGTTCAGTCTGAAGGTGTTTCATCAGAAAGACACTCAGCCGCTAAAAGAAGAAAGAAGAAGTGAGCGTTTGCCCAGGAAGGTTCTTTATTTCATTCAAAGCTTTGTCTGGACACAGATGAACGAGGCAACCCCATCATAAAGTATGTCAAGCTTTTAAACCCTTCTGATTACGTAAGAAATACTATTTGTATGTTTATGTTAAAGGCTCTGGCATGTAGGGTAGAACATGTGTTGACTCAAGTAAAGTTTAAATATCTAAAATGTCCAAAAGGTATGAGTGAATTTAAGTGGTGTTTGTCTCCCTCTGCTGGACACTGGATGTCAAACATCACAAATACCACCAAATTAAAAAGTCACATTAAAACAGTTACTAAGTCCACCCACTAGGGGTGTAACGGTTCACAGAGTTCACGGTTCGGTTCGTACCTCGGTTTGGGGGTCACGGTTCGGTACAACAAGAAACAGGCAAAGAAAAAGCCCCTAATGCATAACTCCAGGTTTGTTGTTATTTATTTTGAACAGTAGAGCAAGTTTCAGTTTCAAAATAAGGAACTCTGACATTTTGAATAATTAACTGTATTACACAGTTAAAAACAAACCACACACACTCAGATGGCCGTATTATCTATAATGGCTGATGTCAAACAAAAAGGTTCAAGAAGCTGTAAAACTAAAAAGAATGTCTTGAAAATATTACAAAATAAATAATAAGATAGTGTTTCAATCACTTTCAATCACAATCAATAAAAGCCGGGGTCCTCCACTATTGCATAGCCGTTGAAATATATATGCCAAAAGCTTCCATTATTTATTTTGGTCTCTCGGCTTTCACGTCTATTGGCTTCTTAAAAACAGCGGGGATCAGCTGTTGAACTGCTGTTGTCTTTCGCCGGGCTCCGGTGATTGGCTAATCTGGGTGATGCCTTCTGATATGATTTAGCATGGTTGGCGTGTGTTACCATTAGCATGCCGCACCGCTGTCGAACAACGCCGACACACCGTCCTCTTCCAATCTTCCACTCGCACTCCATCGTTATTGTAGTCCACACAGCTGATTTAAAAGAAGCAGGTGGATTCTAGCTCTGGCAAACAGCTTTTAGGCGCAATAACTCCCCCCGGATTATATATAGTGAAGTGGATACTGCCCTGAAGGACAGACTTTTTTCACACTCGTTAAAAAAAGGCGTATTCGTCGTGTGACTGCATGTGCCAAACCGTGACGTCCGAACCGTGACAGTACGGGACGAATACGGATACCGTTACACCCCTACCACCTACTATCACTTTATGAATATATCTTGGATTAAAATAATATTGTCACAGCAGGATTTGGAAACACTTCTCCATGCTTTTATCTACAGTAGACTCGATAACGGTGTCTTTACAGGTCTCACTATAAATCTATTAGAAAGCTGCGGATCAGTCCAGTTCTGAAGTCTCTACACTGGTTCCTCACTGACACTAAGAAAGAGGATCAGTCCAGTTCTGAAGTCTTTACACTGGTTCCTCACTAACACTAAGAAAGAGGATCAGTCCAGTTCTGAAGTCTCTACACTGGTTCCTCACTGACACTAAGAAAGAGGATCAGTCCAGTTCTGAAGTCTTTACACTGGTTCCTCTCTGACACTAAGAAAGTGGATCAGTCCAGTTCTGAGGTCTTTACACTGGTTCCTCTCTGACACTAAGAAAGAGGATCAGTCCAGTTCTGAGGTCTTTACACTGGTTTCTCTCTGACACTAAGAAAGTGGATCAGTCCAGTTCTGAGGTCTTTACACTGGTTTCTCACTGACACTAAGAAAGTGGATCAGTCCAGTTCTGAGGTCTTTACACTGGTTCCTCTCTGACACTAAGAAAGTGGATCAGTCCAGTTCTGAGGTCTTTACACTGGTTCCTCTCTGACACTAAGAAAGTGGATCAGTCCAGTTCTGAGGTCTTTACACTGGTTCCTCTCTGACACTAAGAAAGTGGATCAGTCCAGTTCTGAGGTCTTTACACTGGTTCCTCAATAACACCAAGAAAGTGGATCAGTCCAGTTCTGAGGTCTTTACACTGGTTCCTCTCTGACACTAAGAAAGAGGATCAGTCCAGTTCTGAAGTCTCTACACTGGTTCCTCACTGACACTAAGAAAGAGGATCAGTCCAGTTCTGAAGTCTTTACACTGGTTCCTCACTAACACTAAGAAAGAGGATCAGTCCAGTTCTGAAGTCTTTACACTGGTTCCTCTCTGACACTAAGAAAGAGGATCAGTCCAGTTCTGAGGTCTTTACACTGGTTTCTCTCTGACACTAAGAAAGTGGATCAGTCCAGTTCTGAGGTCTTTACACTGGTTTCTCACTGACACTAAGAAAGTGGATCAGTCCAGTTCTGAGGTCTTTACACTGGTTCCTCTCTGACACTAAGAAAGTGGATCAGTCCAGTTCTGAGGTCTTTACACTGGTTCCTCTCTGACACTAAGAAAGTGGATCAGTCCAGTTCTGAGGTCTTTACACTGGTTCCTCAATAACACCAAGAAAGTGGATCAGTCCAGTTCTGAGGTCTTTACACTGGTTCCTCTCTGACACTAAGAAAGTGGATCAGTCCAGTTCTGAGGTCTTTACACTGGTTCCTCAATAACACCAAGAAAGTGGATCAGTCCAGTTCTGAGGTCTTTACACTGGTTCCTCACTAACACTAAGAAAGAGGATCAGTCCAGTTCTGAGGTCTTTACACTGGTTTCTCTCTGACACTAAGAAAG
This sequence comes from Chaenocephalus aceratus, assembly GCA_023974075.1. Classification (NCBI taxonomy): domain Eukaryota; kingdom Metazoa; phylum Chordata; class Actinopteri; order Perciformes; family Channichthyidae; genus Chaenocephalus; species Chaenocephalus aceratus. The sequence goes on from JAMFTG010000307.1 coordinate 273,330, forward strand.
TGGATCAGTCCAGTTCTGAGGTCTTTACACTGGTTCCTCTCTGACACTAAGAAAGTGGATCAGTCCAGTTCTGAGGTCTTTACACTGGTTCCTCTCTGACACTAAGAAAGTGGATCAGTCCAGTTCTGAGGTCTTTACACTGGTTCCTCTCTGACACTAAGAAAGTGGATCAGTCCAGTTCTGAGGTCTTTACACTGGTTCCTCAATAACACCAAGAAAGTGGATCAGTCCAGTTCTGAGGTCTTTACACTGGTTCCTCTCTGACACTAAGAAAGAGGATCAGTCCAGTTCTGAAGTCTCTACACTGGTTCCTCACTGACACTAAGAAAGAGGATCAGTCCAGTTCTGAAGTCTTTACACTGGTTCCTCACTAACACTAAGAAAGAGGATCAGTCCAGTTCTGAAGTCTTTACACTGGTTCCTCTCTGACACTAAGAAAGAGGATCAGTCCAGTTCTGAGGTCTTTACACTGGTTTCTCTCTGACACTAAGAAAGTGGATCAGTCCAGTTCTGAGGTCTTTACACTGGTTTCTCACTGACACTAAGAAAGTGGATCAGTCCAGTTCTGAGGTCTTTACACTGGTTCCTCTCTGACACTAAGAAAGTGGATCAGTCCAGTTCTGAGGTCTTTACACTGGTTTCTCTCTGACACTAAGAAAGAGGATCAGTCCAGTTCTGAGGTCTCTACACTGGCTCCTCTCTAACACTAAGAAAGTGGATCAGTCCAGTTCTGAGATCTTTACACTGGTTCCTCAATAACACCAAGAAAGTGGATCAGTCCAGTTCTGGAGTCTCTACACTGGTTCCTCACTGACACTAAGAAAGAGGGTCAGTCCAGTTCTGAGGTCTTTACACTGGTTCCTCACTAACACTAAGAAAGTGGATCAGTCCAGTTCTGAAGTCTCTACACTGGTTCCTCACTAACACTAAGAAAGTGGATCAGTCCAGTTCTGAAGTCTCTACACTGGTTCCTCTCTAACACTAAGAAAGTGGATCAGTCCAGTTCTGAAGTCTCTACACTGGTTCCTCTCTAACACTAAGAAAGTGGATCAGTCCAGTTCTGAAGTCTCTACACTGGTTCCTCTCTAACACTAAGAAAGTGGATCAGTCCAGTTCTGAAGTCTCTACACTGGCTTCCTGTCAGAGACTTCATACTGCTGCTGGTTTATAAAGCATTGAATGGTTTATTCTGATCTGCTGCTACATTATGATCCTTCCAGAACTCTCAGGTCTTCTGGTCTGCTTTCGGTCCCCAGAACCAGAAATAAACCTGGAGAAGTTCAGTTATCCAAACATCTGGAACAAACTCCCAGAATCCTGCAGGTCCTTTCGAATCCAGTCTAGAGACCTGGTCATACCTCACACTGCACTGTGACTGTATTCATGTATTATTTTATACCTGGGTTATTTTATTATCTTTGCTGTTTAACGTGTTAAGCCTGGCATCCCCGGGATCTTTTTCTCACGAAACTGTATCTCAGTGCTTCTTAACAATTAAAAACCTATTAATGGTTATTACCCACTTAACGGGAAGAAACTCAGCTAGCTGACGATACGAACCACTTTTACCGAAACAGAACACAAGTCTCAGAAGAAGCATCGAAGAGCAAAAACGGAAAATAGTCTTACCCTTGCTGATTTTCTGATCAAAAGTTCTGTTCAATGGCATTAAAATGATAAAGACGCTGCTGAAGGTTAATCCTTAGGTTAATCCAATGTGTCCGTGTCACTTTGAAATGATTTCTGATAATCCTTCATTCTATTTTTCTCAAAACTGAGATTTCATATCTGCTGTTATTAGCACTGTTAGAGCTATAACCCAGCTTCCGGTTTTGGGCATGCTGGCTGCGCATCACTCTCATTCACCAATGGTAATGTTTAGATGGATTTTAGGAACTTATCTCTCAATTCTATTGGCTCTAACAGTTCAAAAGAGATGTCAATCATCAAAATCAACTGATGGGTTCCAGAGATCTGGCAAATCCACCCAAATGACCCCAGAAGTGTGTTTTTTCTAAACCTCCTAAAAAGGTATTATTGATACAGGGTACTTATTATATGTTATAGTTTGGATTCCTAACGCTTATGGTCTACTATCCCATCAGTCAAGGGTGGTTTTCACTATAAGTCATGTTTTTATTTTGGACGGACACTTAAGTTTATATGTTTTACTATGTTCAGTCTGAATTTACTGTAAAATAAAAAACATCTATATTGAATCGGACTTTTCTGCATCCAGCTCACAGGTGTAACCTTGCTTTGAGAACAAAGATTATTAATTCAACCCTTTTAGAAGATATGGTCATTTGTTCTGGGAATATCATTCTTGAGCCAGAGACCTGAAAAACAGGCTCAGGGGTTAACAGGTTAATGACTGTTTTTAAATGCCATTTTATAACGTGATGCCGCTGCACTAATGTCTTTAGTTTCTGTAAACTTGGAGTTCCCTGCTGTGTAAACCTGCCTTTTAAAATGCATGCCTGAACAAAGACATGACCTTTTTGTGCCTCCCTAAATTACAATATTGGCTGCTTTTCTTTTGAGTCATGTTTTTCCTAAACTCCATTTTGCTAGTTTTTCTTAAATACGATTACTTCTTTAAGGTTTTGAATGTATTACATTTGACTTGTAGTGGAGTATTTTCCAGATACTGCAATGAGGGATCTGAGCATGTCTTTCGACACTATCACTCACAGCATCGGACATTTCTCCTGCAGTTTTTCTCATGTTGGATTTTGATGGCAAGACTTTTACTTTGAGTTGTTTTAGATCGTTGTTCTGAAGGAACCAAAACTCTTCTTCTTCTTCTTTTTCTTCTTCTTCTCCAGTTTCTCCTGGGCAGCGTTACAGAAACCTCAGGAATCTTTCCGTGGAAAATCAAGAGCACATGTGTGCAGAACACACACACACACATACTCATTTATACCTCATTTTGTCAAGGTTCGGGGGAGTGTGTGGGAGAGAAAGTCCCTCTGGAGGGAACACAGGGGCTTTGCAGACCATTCACTAAAACCTATCCAACACACTACAGGAGAAGGAACACCACAGAAGAAGAATAGAGCCTCTTTAAGAAATGAAAGGTTCATCCTCTGGGGAGCAGGAACAATCAGAACCAGAGAGACGTGTTTCCTTTCATTGTCGTTTATTTCTTTGAACACAAAAGAAAAACATTTGATTTATTTTCTCTAAAACTACACTTTGGAGCTCAGAATATTGTCAGTGTGTTTGTCACGCTAACATGTTTCATCGTGAAAAAAATTAAATATAAGACGAAAACGTTAAATCAAATATCCTCGCAAATATAAGCTAACAGCTGAAACCCCTCCTAGACCTGCTAAGAGTGGGTGTGTGAGTGTGTGAGTGTGCGTGTGCGTGTGCGTGTGCGTGTGCGTGTGCGTGTGCGTGTGCGTGTGCGTGTGTGTGTGTGTTTACATCTTCAGGGCTTTAGGGTTGACCACCCTGCCGATGAACAGCAGCGCCCCCGAGGCCTCGTCCCGGATCAGGAACAGGAAGGGGCGGTCCACGCGGTACGTCAGGTGACCCGGAGCACCGCTCCTCGGGTACTGGTTCCCCTCAGGCGCCGTCTCCATGGCGACCTTGTGATGGACACTTCCCAGCTTGGTAGCCTGGGTCGAGATCTTCTCCAGGTCCGTGTCTGCGAGCCAATCAGCGAGTCCTGCAGGAGGAATGAATGAGTCGGTATGATACTCAATGTAAGTTCTGCTTTTTCTTATTTTTGTATGTCATTGTATTTTTCTTAAAATAGTTGTCTCTGTGTTTTCTCATTTTTGTTTTACTTTCATGTCTGCACCACAACACCAAGTCAAATTCCTCATACGTGTCAACCTACCTGGTGATAAACATGTTTCTGATTCTGATTCCAATACGGATTTACTTGGTGCCGCCCTGAGTGGCTGCCTGTTTAGCTTTTCTCTATTTCTTCCACCTTACTCTTACTCTTTATTGGACTTATTTTAATCGTAGATGTTGGGACACTGATTTCTATAAACTCTAATCTGTGTGAATCTGTGCTGTCCTGTTTTTCATTCTCACCCTGTTGCTGTTAAACTACTGAATGTACCCACGGGGATTAATAAAGTCCATCTTATTTCAAATACGGAGCTGAATCTGAAAGCAGGTTTTCTCTCACGGATCCTGCTGTTATGTTCAATGTTTGTTTTTCATGTGTCTTGATGTTTGTCTGTTGATGTTACACATGGAGCTGCTGTGATGCAAGTCAAATTTCACACTTGATCTGACCATTAAAGTATTATCGTATCATGTCGTATCGTATCTTATCTTATTTAATCACTTCCTGTCCTCCGGTCTGGAAGTCAATGGTTTTCTGAATGTGTTTTTGGTGGGATGGTTTGTGACTAACCCAGGTCAGTGAGCAGCGGCAGCAGGTCAGTGGAGAAGCTGAGTTTCAGGGCGGGCAGCGACAAGGACACCTCGACAGGTTGCAGCGTCATGGAGAGGTCCTGCACGAACTCTGCCGTCAGACTCTCCTCCAGCAGCGTGGTGTTGGACGTCACGTCGTCCGGCAGGAACACGTACATGCTGATGTCGTCCTGCATCTGGATCTGAGCGATCTGCAGGAGTTTCAAGATACAGGGCTTTATCATCATGTGCTCAGCAGCTATGTGTAGATATGGTAATGAAAAGCTGAAGTCACAGGCTCCTCAAACAGAGCAACATGAATATATGTAGGTCATAGAACAAGTAAAACAGATTAATCAAATAAAAGATAGATAAAGTCATTTTTCATAAATTCTGAATTTTCTCTGAAAATCCCCAAATTCTGACTTTTTCTGAAGATTCAAGGCGTTATCATCCTGTGCAGCTACAGTGTAGATATGGCAATGAAACACTGAAGTCCTCCAACAGAGCAACATGAATATCTATACAGATGTAGCACTCCAGATAGGACTCCACCCAGCGGATTCCAACCGAAAACCCAGCGGATTCCAACCGAAAACCCAGCGGATCCCAGTGGCTGGGGGCGTTGCCAAATTCCCCGCATTTGTTAATTACAGGATTTAACCATGAGATGGCGCTTCATTCACAAATACACAAAGACAACTGGGTGGTGTAGAACTTAGTCTGTTTGCAATGTTTGCAGCTCTGCAGTTGTGTTTGCTGAATACTGTAGCATGTAATCACTTATTTGTTATGGTTTTCACAGGCTACTATAATGAAAAAACATCAATATTTTAGATCAAATAAAGTATATCTAATATTATCTTTAATTGTAATTCAATAATATATAGTCTTTATATATTAAATAATCATAATAATAATGTAAATGTTTACACTTCTTTATTTTGTCTGCTCATACTTTTACCTTTACAATAGTTGCTTAATATGCAGTATATTTTTGTAATATTGTTGTGGTGTTTTTACACAGGACAGTAGATCAAAGTAATCAACTCATACATTATCACGTATTATACAGTAATGTGTTGTATTATTAAGTAATAACCCCAGTGGCGGCGCCAGGAGCAGAGTATTTGTGTGGGGTAATCTATGGTAGGGGCTAACCCATACAGTGGTGGGGCTCAAGTCAGTATTGCCATGTAATTATATACAATACACGCTATATCGCCCCCCCTTGACAGTGAAACGCCACGCGTGAGGTTTAGATTATTTCCTGTCTCAATGAAAATGGAACTGTATGAATAAAACGGCACATTTGTCTTGTAGTAAATAAAAAGGGATCAATGTGAACGTGACGTATGATAGCACAAGTTGACGATCCCAATGGGGATACTGAATGGCGGTTTTCCGATTGATCTCAATCAGTAAGGCATGACGCAAGACCCAACGTTTCGTTTCTCTGATGGCTGTAGGTCTATTCAAATTGCATTCAGAGGCATTCTGATCCAACCGCGGCCGCGCTGATATTATAACGCCAGAGAATTCCCACACCTTTAGTGTATAAACCTCCCCCACTACTTAGACTATTCCTTGCACCCCTCTTCTAGCTAGAATGGATGAAACACTTATGCATCAATTATTACACGGAGTATTTCTAAATATAAGTTGTACAAATAATTAATGTATTTAATACTAATAACATAATGATTCATTTTACTTTCAGATTGATAGTAGTTTTCACTTGGGCTATTGACGATTTGGAATGCAGGACATTTGCTTTTAACACGTCATTTTACCTAGGTAAGTAATCGGAATACTTCTTCCACCTCGGATTTTAACCTGTCACTGTTTTTTAAACTTTAATTTTAGTGGAATGCTGATACAGCATTACAAACATCAAAACGTTCAGCCGGTCGGGAATCGATGGCTATTACTTTTCTCATTCATAACTTTCATAATTCCAGAGATATATCCCATAATTCATCAAATTGTTAACATGGAAGTCAATGGAGAAACTCTTCAGACTTGAAAAATCTTCATGCGACTTCAACTGCTAAATGTTCCTTCATACTTTCACTCAGAAACCTCATTCCAACTTTAAAATGTTTACAATTATTCGTGTGTAACACAACTTTTGAATCTGATTCATACTTTTAGAGATATTAAACATTGTTCAGACCTTGGTAAAGAGGCCTTCTTCAGATTTTAAAGTGCGTGATGTCACAGCTAGAGTGGAGGACAGATTTCATTTTGTCTTCATATTTTCTGTTAACACCTGCCATAATTCCCAAACCCTACATTCCTGAGACATAATTTT
>JAMFTG010000308.1:0-142500 GCA_023974075.1 Chaenocephalus aceratus
TATGACTCTCTAAACAGACTGTCCTCTCCCCCTCAGACCCCGGCGCTGCGAGCCCTGGGGAACATCGTGACGGGGACAGACGAGCAGACGCAGGCGGTGCTGGACTCCGGAGCCCTCGCCATGTTCCCCGCGCTGCTGTCCCACAAGAAGGCCAACATCCAGAAGGAGGCGGCCTGGACGCTGTCCAACGTGACGGCCGGCAGGGACTGCCAGATCCAGGAGGTCATCGACGCCGGGCTCGTGCCCCTGCTGGTGGACGTGCTGCTCCGGGTACGTGTAGTTAATGGTTTTTATTAAGCTCGTTATTAGGGAGGCTCCGATCGATCTGATTGGTAATCTTCCACTTAAAGTGATGTTTAAACTCAGTTAATGGCCCCGCCCACTCGATCGGATCGGCGATCGGTATCGGCCGATACTGATTCCGGCGATAGGCCCCGAAATTGGCGATCGGAGCATCCCTACTCTATTGTTTTTAAAAATATGATAACGGCGCATTAAAAGCAGAAGTTCAAGTTTCAAAGGTTTTATTGTCATATGCACATGGCTAGGGATAACCATATGGCTCATCACCTCCATCTCCTTTCTCTGCAGGGCGACTATAAAACCCAGAAGGAGGCGGTGTGGGCCATCACGAACTTCACCAGCGGGGGGTCCGTGCAGCAGGTGGTCTACCTGGTGCAGGCCAACATCCTGGAGCCGCTGCTGAACCTCCTCTCCTCCAAGGACAGCAAGATCGTCCTCGTCATCCTGGACGCCATCACCAACATCTTCATGGTGAGCGTTTCCAGGGGAGAACACGGCGGTCTTTAAAAGATCTATCGAGTGGGATGTGAACTGACCCTGAAGGCAGCATCTCCTGGTCCAATGGGATTTCTCCATGTGATTTTGGATAATGTCAGAAAATAATCTGTGTCAAACAAACGTTCATGATACTTACAGGTTTAGTTCAGCAGGATAATCTCCACATATTAACTACACTTTATGATTTCTGAAGTAAAAAGCTAACGTTAGGCTATACAGGAACTACAGCACGGTCACATGACTTCATGTCACCACCGCTAAGCTAAAGGCGGCTAATGTTGGGCTATACAGGAACTACAGCACGGTCACATGACTTCATGTCACCACCGCTAAGCTAAAGGCGGCTAATGTTGGGCTATACAGGAACTACAGCACGGTCACATGACTTCATGTCACCACCGCTAAGCTAAAGGCGGCTAATGTTGGGCTATAAAGGAACTACAGCACGGTCACATGACTTCCCGTCACCACCGCTAAGCTAAAGGTGGCTAATGTTGGGCTATACAGGAACTACAGCACGGTCACATGACTTCATGTCACCACCGCTAAGCTAAAGGCGGCTAATGTTGGGCTATACAGGAACTACAGCACGGTCACATGACTTCATGTCACCACCGCTAAGCTAAAGGCGGCTAATGTTGGGCTATAAAGGAACTACAGCACGGTCACATGACTTCACGTCACCACCGCTAAGCTAAAGGAGGCTAATGTTGGGCTATACAGGAACTACAGCACGGTCACATGACTTCACGTCACCACCGCTAAGCTAAAGGAGGCTAATGTTGGGCTATAAAGGAACTACAGCACGGTCACATGACTTCACGTCACCACCGCTAAGCTAAAGGAGGCTAATGTTAGGCGTCTCATTCAGACACTTTACTGCCGTTTTTTTAATTCACCAGTAGGGTAGTATTAACGGACATATTCTGTGGTAGAATTAAAACAAATCTCTTCAGCTCGTGTTAACTACCGACATATTTCAGGCTGACAACCAAAAATACATTCAGAAACAGCTAAAAATAAACTAACTTCCGGGTTTTAGGATTCCTCCCTGCATTATGAGAGGTACCATCGTGGCTCTGAAGTAACATTTATGCATGTCTTCCTTCCAGGCTGGGGATAAAATCGGCGAGTCCGATAAGCTGAGTCTGATGGTCGAAGAGTGCGGAGGACTCGACAAGATCGAAGCTCTGCAGAATCACGAGAACGAGATGGTCTACAAAGCGTCCCTCAACCTGATCGAGAAATACTTCTCTGACGAGGTACGTCTCTTCTTAAAGCTGATTTTAAACTAACCGTTTTGTACACCTACGAGTCGTCTTAACTTTCTGTTTCTGTCGTTAAAGGACGAGGTGGTTCAGTCCGTGGTTCCCGAAGTGACCGATGACGGCTATGCGTTCCAGATCAGTGAAGACCAAAGCACAAGTTTCAACTTCTAGAGACTTTCTGATGTCCTCTTCTTCTCTCCACTTTACTGTCCGCTCTCTCCTGTTCGTCTCCATCTGTGGAGTTTCCTGTATGTGTTGTACATACTGTTTTAATGTGACAAAACATGACTGTAAATAAAGTTGTTTGTACCACTAGCAAGGGTTTGTGTTTACTGACTTTTATACATTTTCTTTTACTTGGGTTTACATCTTTTTATTTCATCTTAAATATTTTTGATTCTCCAGTTGATAAAAGTTGATAAATCGATTTAGTGAAAATGAAGGCTATTAAATGGCATTTCCCAAGGTTTTACATTTTGTAGCTTGTCTTCAATAAGTATATAAAGTGTCCAGAGAGGTTGTGTTCTACCGTCTGCCTGAATGTAGTCATGGCATAGGTGTGTAGTGAGATTTATTGATGGCATCCCGTTGGGTTTGACGTCATCTGAACAGGACATCGCACACTCACTGCTTGATAGCGCATGGAGGTCTGTTTACGCCGGTTGCTAAGCAACATCGTTATGGGGAAATGCAAGTCTGCGTCCAAATGGTTGGAAGATAAGGAGGAAGGACGATCAATACTGTATGTAGTCAATGTGAGGTAAAGTGTGTTGCCAAGGTAACCGGTTAGAACTCAAAGTGGCGATGAGGTCTTAAAATGTGTGGAAAGGGTCTTAAGAAAGGCCTTAAAAGTCTTACATTTGACCTCAGGATTCCTGCATACACCCTGATTTAACATTACAAAAAAATGAAGTTTACCTCGCTCAGTTTTTCTTTAAATAAATTTAAATGCTCCTCGCTCGCTGTTTTCCTTTGAAAATATAAGACTTGTTCTCCAGAGGCAAGAATCAGTCATTACATCTTTCTAAGATGAAGCTAGCTCCAAAAAGTTGTTTTGAATATTTTCCATGTTGAAATATACGACTATAAATCAATGAAATGCAGAAGACATCAGCTGACATGATCACCTGGAGTAAATGCAGTTTACTAATAATGGTATATTTAATAAGTGCAATATATAAAAGATAATCAGAATTACTTTAGTCCCACAAAGGGAACATTTACATTGTTGCAGCCAAGAGACAATACTGATCAAAACAAAACAGTCGAGTAAAGTGGCAAGCATTTGGTCATAACCAAATACGTGTGTATTCTCAATGCAGTACTTTCACTTGTAATGGAGTATTTTTACAGTGTGGAATTATTACTTTAAAGATCTGCAAAGGTGAAAAGTAACTATGTACATTTACTCAAGTACTGCACTTAACTTCAGTATTTCCATTTTATGCAACTTCCACTACAGTTCAGAGGTAAATCGTGTACTTTTACTCCACTACATGTATTTAATACCTTTAGTTACTTCACAGATGTGGATGAATGATGTGTTTAAATCAGACTTTAGTTCCACCTGGAGTAAATCACTTTACACTTTCATGATCAATCATTATAAAACATATCATATATATTATTCTGAAATGGACCAATCTGCACAATGAATACTTTTACTTTTGATATATTTTGATGATAATTATTTTCTACTTTTACTTTAATAACATTTTGAATGCAGGACTTTTACTGAAACAGAGTATTCCTACACTCTGGTACTTCATAGTACTAGACCGGAGTACTTGTTCCTCCTCTGGTAACATGTTGGGGAAACGTGAAATCACTCCCCCAAAGAGTGTTGTCGTCACCGGTCAGAGCAGAGGATCCACTCCGGAGGAGGACCAGTCCGACGCAGAGGCTGATCCGAAGATGTGAAGACAAACCCGGCATTTCCCCAGCAGCTTCTCTCCACTTTCCTCCGGGGGAAAATCATTTTTTATACATGCATTTTGCAGCTTTCTCTTTTATTTTATTTTTGCATTTGTGAGCGCTCGCCATGGCAGTTCAGTTCGCATCCGGGCCACAATGCCTTGACTCCATTATTGTCTAAAACTGGCTGAGAGGTTGATAAACCTTGATATTATAATTTTTATTTTTTACAGTTAATTTTTTTTTATTACGTGAAGTGAAGGCTGGAACCAAGAGGACATGTCTAACCAAGGAGTCCGGCGGAATGGCCCTGTGAAGCTGCGTCTAACAGGTAGCAACGCTGTTTAAATCCCCATGGGAACTGGTCGCATCCAGCAAATAGACGAAGCCTGTCTGGCTAGTGTGTGGATAATACACTGGATAGGGGGGCTCAGGCTATTACACCCAGCAAATAGACGGGGCTAGACAGGCTCCGTCTATTTGCTGGACAGGGAGAGTTTCCCAACCAAGGGGGCTCTGTCTACTACATCCAGCAGATGGACGGGGCTAGGTGGGCTCCGTCTATTTGCTGGATGGGACCAGATCCAATAGGATATATGGAATTGGCTAAACGCCGGTTCTTTCTCCTGCGATTTCTACGATTTTGTAAACAGCTTTTTATAAATTATTTGTTTTTACAGTGTTGACCTTTATCTGAAAATTGACTAGACCCCTAGATGAAGCTAAATGTGGATATATTACTGTTCCCTAGTCTGATCCATATGTTGTGCTACTCTGCCCATTAAGAGTGTGCTTACACTTGAATAGACCAACATTTGGCCTGATATCTTACATTTTTATTTTGCTTACAGATACATATATGCAATGTCAGTGTTATCCAACTTCTGCCCACAGACAGGCTCATATAAAGTTGGCTAGCAGACATTAGCCTAGCATGCCAGCTAGCCATAATCAAGCCTTTATGATGCCAGGCTCCACAGGTCAGAGAGTCTGGATCTGAACAGAGTGCTTTGTCATATAACGGAATACACACACACACACACACACACCACACACACACACACACACACACACAGAAAGCTGCATCCTTTGTGATTAAAACAGGTCACCATAAGTTGTGTTTCACACAAACAACGTTTTAAATGCACAGGTAATTGATCTTAAGAACTTTTTGTAATATAATTGTCTGTTTAAGTTGAATTATTAGAGATGCATTTTGCTCAAAGTTCATCACATGTTGTTTTAATTCTGAATCTAAAGTCACTAAAAGCTGTTTGATAAATGTAGTGGAGTAAAGGATAAAGAAGCATACAATGGGAATACTCAAGTAGAGTAGAGTAACAAGTCCTTCAAATAGTACATTACTTTGAGTAAATGTACTTAGTTACTTTCCACCACTGTTAATGAATACAGACAGGCAGACAGACAGACAGGCAGGCAGACAGGCAGACAGACAGACAGGCAGGCAGGCAGACAAACAGGCAGACAGGCAGACAGGCAGACAGACAGACAGACAGACAGACAGACAGGCAGGCAGACAGACAGACAGACAGACAGACAGGCAGGCAGACAGACAGACAGACAGACAGACAGGCAGACAGGCAGGCAGACAGACAGACAGGCAGGCAGACAGACAGACAGACAGACAGACAGGCAGACAGACAGGCACAGACAGACAGGCAGGCAGGCACACAGACAGACAGACATACAGACAGACAGACAGGCAGGCAGGCACACAGACAGACAGACATACAGACAGACAGACAGACAGGCAGACAGGCAGGCAGGGCAGGCAGACAGACATACAGACAGACAGACAGACAGACAGACAGGCAGGCAGGCAGGCAGACAGACATACAGACAGACAGACAGACAGGCAGGCAGGCAGGCAGGCAGGCAGGCAGGCAGGCAGGCAGGCAGGCAGGCAGACAGACAGGCAGACAGACAGGCAGACAGACAGGCAGGCAGGCAGGCAGACAGGCAGACAGACAGACAGACAGACATACAGAAAGACAGACAGACAGACAGGCAGGCAGGCAGGCAGGCAGACAGACAGGCAGGCAGGCAGGCAGACAGACAGACAGACAGACAGACAGACAGGCAGGCAGACAGACAGGCAGGCAGACAGACAGACAGGCAGGCAGGCAGACATACAGACAGGCAGGCAGGCAGGCAGACAGACAGGCAGGCAGGCAGGCAGGCAGACAGACAGACGACAGACAGACAGGCAGGCAGACAGACAGGCAGGCAGGCAGACAGACAGACAGGCAGGCAGACAGACAGGCAGACAGACAGACACAGACAGACAGACAGACAGACATCTGCCTCCTTTGTGGGTAAACCAGGTCACCATAAGTTGTGTTCCTGCAGTATAATCCATTATAAAGCAGTTCTGTTCCTGTGAACACTTCATACTGTTCTTCCTCCTCAGCTGTTTCAATGTGTGCCTTCTCAACACAAACAGCAGAGACGGGTTTACACGAGAGCTCTCTGTTTTGACTGGGAGACGAGAGCCCGCCCCGTTTGATGTCCGTCCAGCGTCTGACCTGAGTCAGATTCCATGGCAGGCTTTCAAATTAAATATTTGAGCTGGTGCTGTTTTTTGGAAACACGGAGCGATCTTAATAAGAGGGATAAAACGAGCAGGACGTGCAAAAAAAAAGACTTTGAGCTAGCTGTCAGAAGTCTTTCAAGGTTCAGTGCAAGATGTGGAGCGTTGTGTACAAAAATGTCAAAACCCAGCGTTCTTAAATTTATAATACACGACATGTCATACGGGGATGGCAGCAGATCAGTCTGTTGGGAAGTAGCTTATGAATTGGATGGTCGTCGTCACGTTACACCCGTCCCGATTTAATATCCCCCTGAAATACTTATTGTCTGCACGATTCCCTCTGTATATTTGCCAGTGGATTTTTGTTTTTCCAGCACCGATAGCAATCACTCCTCGGGGCATATTTCGAATTATGTGATGTTGTCCACATGATCAGCCCCGGTCGTAAAGCTGCAGCTCTACGAAGAAGTACTCACTTTTACCAGAGATGCTTCGCTACACACTGTCGTTATGTGTTTCTTTGTTTAGCGCCGCACAGCTGTGGAGCTGCTGCGACGGACCTAGTGGACACAGAGGTGTCGAGTGGTGCAGGAATGAGTCCTGGAAGTTACCTTGATTGGAAGTCAATTGTTTTTAGGATGTTTTTTTTTTTTAAGTTGTTAGCCTGAAAAAGGTTCTGTATTATTAACCCTAGCTGAAAAGATTTTAACGTTTTGTTCTACAACATAAAATACGTCCGCAAATACCGTAGCCTACAAGTGTTCGATGTGTCGATCATAAAAATGCCGGTTGCTAACAAGTGTCTAAAAAAGACACCCAACATTTAGCGCCTTTAGCTTAGCGGTGGTGATGTGAAGTCATGTGACCGTGCTGTAGTTCCTTTATATAGCCCAACATTAGCCACCTCTAGCTTAGCGGTGGTGATGTGAAGTCATGTGACCGTGCTGTGGTTCCTTCATAGCCCAACATTAGCCTCCTTTAGCTTAGCGGTGGTGACGTGAAGTCATGTGACCGTGCTGTAGTTCCTTTTATAGCCCAACATTAGCCACCTTTAGCTTAGCGGTGGTGACGTGAAGTCATGTGACCGTGCTGTAGTTCCTTTATAGCCCAACATTAGCCGCCTTTAGCTTAGCGGTGGTGACGTGAAGTCATGTGACCGTGCTGTAGTTCCTTTATAGCCCAACATTAGCCGCCTTTAGCTTAGCGGTGGTGACGTGAAGTCATGTGACCGTGCTGTAGTTCCTTTATAGCCCAACATTAGCCGCCTTTAGCTTAGCGGTGGTGACGTGAAGTCATGTGACCGTGCTGTAGTTCCTTTATAGCCCAACATTAGCCACCTTTAGCTTAGCGGGGGGACGTGAAGTCATGTGACCGTGCTGTAGTTCCTTTATAGCCCAACATTAGCCGCCTTTAGCTTAGCGGTGGTGACGTGAAGTCATGTGACCGTGCTGTAGTTCCTTTATAGCCCAACATTAGCCGCCTTTAGCTTAGCGGTGGTGACGTGAAGTCATGTGACCGTGCTGTAGTTCCTTTATAGCCCAACATTAGCCGCCTTTAGCTTAGCGGTGGTGACATGAAGTCATATCTTATTTTCTCTAAAATCCAATTGGCTTTCTGTCGAGGGACCACTTGCGATGCTAACTTCAGAAATGTTCTAAAAAAACGTGTCACCACTCTTCCGAGACCTTGTAGCTGCATGTAGTCATTTGTAGTCGGGTTGATTTTTGACACATAGCTGCAGATGAGTTCCTGGCAGGTTGTGAATGATGACATTCAACAGGCCTGTAGCTGTTTGTGCTGAAGGCGTCTCTACTTGCTGACAACCCCCCCCCCCCCCCCCCCCCCCCCCCCCCCCCCCCCCCCCCCCCCCACCCCCCCCCCCCCCCCCCCCCCCCTGTCCATTTGAACCAGATGTTGCACAATGTTTGCCAGCTATAAAAACTGGAGAGATATGGCAAGCAAGCTGCTAAGACTAACACTCAGGGTGAGAATTGCCCCTCGACAACAACGGGACAGGTTTCCCATTAGACCTCTCCAGCTGATCACTCAATGCGGGAAGTTGCGAAATATGCCTAAAAAAATAAATATTGGGCTGTCTTATTTATTCTCTCTCACACACAACCTGCCACTAACGTTACACCCCTTACTATTCAATTAAACACATTCAATGTTATTTATTGTAAAAGCAATTGGGCTATTTTAATCACAACACACACACACACACACACACACACACACACACACACACAAACTTTCTTGTCCGCAAGCAGCAGAAAGCAGTTTCGAATGTTTTGAGTGAATCAAAGTGGGTCGTCACCGTCGATGTTCTCTTATGCTCCAACACACAGTTGCCACGGGGTGCGAGACATCGGGAACTGCTTTGCCCGTCTTTAGCAGACATGTTCGTGGGTAAATGAGATGGATTAGATGTTTTCATCGTGGTGTTTTTCTCTCTCGTGTGAGCTCCACACGTTCACTCTACGGCAAGCAAACTCAATTTCATCCCGGCCACAATCAGCATTATGTTTGTACTCAAAGGGCGGTTGTAATTTTAATTATATATAAATATACATATGTAAATATATAATATATATTAAATAATGTATTATATTACATTGTTAGCCCTGCATTGGATTATTATCAGTTCTGGTAATAATCTTCCTAAATACGTCTGAAAGCAGAAGTCTAGGGCAAATAATTGAAAGTAAATATTCCAACAACTACACCTCTTGTATTGTATATTATATTCTTTGGCAAGCTCTTGCGGGCCACATAAAATTAGGTCGCGGGCCGGATTTGGCCCCCGGGCCTTGAGTTTGACACCCCTGCTCTACGGTGTTGTTTTTACCTTCTGTGATGCGCGAGCTGATGATGATGATGGATGATGTCGCGTCATCATCACTTCACGTCAAGACGAGTTAAACTTTTTTTTCTTCTCAACTTGTGGGGAGAAATGCGGGAATATGCGGCCTTTTGATAAATATGCGGCCTTTTGCTGATTATGCAGTAAATTCCGCATTTTTCTGGAGGGTCTAACAAGATGTCTCCGTGGACGTAAATAACAACGGACGTCGGAGCTCCGTAAAAACAAAGCCGTCTGACGCTCGGTTGATTCTCATAATTTCTGGAGTAATTATACAGTTTTTGACGAACAGAAATATAGTTTTCTGGCATCACTTTAACATTGTACCGGTAAAATCTGCATTTTGGTTACCTGGTCAAAACCCCGTCATGATTTGCACCGCTTTCCATGTGTTCACTTGAAACTATAACACCCTGCTGTTGTCATACATCGTCATATAATCAATGTGTACATTTTTTGTCTTTTGTTTATATTTATTTGATGGTTTAAATGCTCGTCTTTATTCTTTTTAAAAGCTAAATAGTTTGTTTGCACCAATGAAAATCCCGTGAATGTGTAATGGTACCAGGCAATAAACGAAAAGACACGCAGCCAGAAAGTGGAACGCACCCCTGCCGTCCGTCTGAGTCGAGAGCTGTCCGTCACAAAGAAGAAGTCTAAGCTCCTTTAAATCAATGTTCCGCCCCGAAAGACATGCAACAGAAGAATAAACGAACTGATGCGTGATTGACTTCCTGGCCCGACGCAGATTCTCGACGTTTATAGCCTCGTCTTTGCTACGAGTTTCCACGTGACTTTTTGAGGCACATGGTTTGCTCATCTGAATTCTCTGGCGCGCTGCAGACAGCGAAGAGATCTCTCTCTGTGGGATTCCCTACAATTCTCCACTCGCATTCCCACCTCGTCCTCTCGGAGTCAGTCCGACTGTAAGCCTCGTCTCCCTCTCACCAAAGAATATTTCACTCCCGCCCTCCCTCTGCCCTCACCCGCTCTGTTTCTGTCTGTGCACCCCGACACTTATCTGCGGATAATCAGCTACAGGATTTAAAGTCGCTGCAAGTATCAAGTAGTAGAGGTGGGCACTATAATGCTTTATCAACAGGGCTGGGAGGGTTACTGTTAAAGGTCCCATGTCGTGCTTTTCCCGTTCTCACCCGTCCCCTTGTGTTATGAAGGTTTTTCTGCATGTGAACGGTCTGCAGAGTCTCACACCCTCAAAGTACACCCTGTAGCGAGTAAAACTCTAACACAGAGAAGACCCGTCTGTGCTGCCCCAGAACGCCTCGTTGGGGACTTCTCTTTTTCCATTGTTTACTTCTTGGGTATAGCGACGTAACATAACACGTACACGTTACGTCCGCGGTGCCGTTACGTTTGGACCAATCTGCCGACTTCCTCACACACACACACATTCAGCGGGACGTTGCGAGGCTCGCTGCTGCTTCTTTCGTGTAACGTCAGAGGTCCAACTCGGTGTCGTGTAGCCATCTCTGGTCCTAAGTCGAAGAGGCCGGCTTCCGAGGGCGGTCTATATAACGGGCAGGTGGTGATTATATGTTCGGCGGTCTGCTCAGGGTCACCGCACTCGCGTGCAGAACTGTCTGCCAGGACCCACGTCTTCATCGATGTTTTGAAGCGACCGACCCCAGTTCGTAGACGGTTCAGAGCGGTCCACTGCCGGCGTGGTAGGTCGTCTCCTCCTATGGCGCCATCTCCTGGGTCCCAGATGTAGCGATGGACGCGGGAGGGCCCGGCTAGCTCCCACTCCTGCCTCCAAGCAGCCACCAACCATGCATCTCTGGAGAGGTCCTCCGAGGTGGATTGAGCATCTCTTGTGCTGCCTTGTTGAAGGGGAGGCGGGACTTGAGCCTTAGGGGCGCTGCTCTCGTTGTCGTGTTATGCAGGATGTGCCAGTCATGCTTTTGGGCTTTCCTGAAAACCAAAAAGAACATGTCGGCAGAATGCAAACCTATTTCAAATATTGGACAACAAAACATGATAATTTACAAAGCGTTTACCTGTGAAGGCTTCTTTAAATTACATCAGGACTCTTGGATAGTGACAGGACGTTCGCAGCTGGAAGTAGCAGCTTCTACTTGAAGGTAATGTTGGTCGCTATATCAAATTCACACAAAGTTAAACCACATTTTCGAGTAAAAGATGTTGAATATTTTTGACTACAGTAAGGCGATAAACAAAAATACAAATGGATAATGACAGACTGGTCAGAAATGCAATCAGAATTGACCTGTGAAGACCACCGCTGCTTCATATCTGAATAAAAACAACCCTAATTTAATGCAAGTTATGATCATCGACCTTTTTCTTGCGAGGAACATAGTTTGGAGCCATCCGTGCGGCTGTGAAAGAACCGCTTTCCAGACATTAAGAAAACACAAAGACTCTTTGAAAAAAGACTGAGAAATCTCCGACCAATGAAAGCGTTCTTTGAGCTAGAAGCCATAATAATGAACTGGAAGACTTTGTAACATATCGTCTTTTATTTAAATGTTTTGAAACATTGCAATCCAGCTCCAATCCCAGTTTTTGTGACGTACCTGAGGTCTCTGTGAGGCAAGACTGGTGCCTTTTATTGTATCCTAATTACGTTATCCTGTTACATGCAATCCGTTACTCCCCACGCCTGGCCTGGCGCTCCGTTGGCTCCTCCCCCTCCCGCAGGTTGACTGGCAGTTGAATGGACACAGATGCCGCTTTAGAGTATAAATTATTTGGAAGATGCAACAAAGACCTGGGGTTCACACTGGCCTCTGTGTGTGGCTTCCACTGAAAGGCTCTCTTCACTGCAGCTTGGTCTGAGTGGAGTCTACAGATGGGGGGTCTTTGGATGTTGGATAATTGGAGGAGAACCCCCCCCCCCCCCTCTTCCACAGCTGGCTACAGATGGAGCACGGGACCTGATGATCAAACCGTTCTAATGTGGGCTGAGCTGGATCTCGCTGCATTCATGTGGTCTCTGTCTGGGTGTGGAAGTGATTTGGCTTCATCTGGTGTTCAGACAGGAAACACGGTGGATACGCAGTGCTGAGCTGCACGTGGGCTCGGCTGAACCGTCACCAGAGAGGCAACAGCACACACGTCCTGTACTCAAGTAGAAGTACAGATACTCGTGTTTAACAATACTCTGGTGAAAGTAGAAGTACTGACTAAACTTCTTTACTCAAGTCAAAGTAAAGAGGCTTTGAAGTGTCCTTCAGTAAAAAGTACCCATAGCTAGCAGCTGCTTTAAAGAGTACCTGACCTCCCTTTATATTAATAGAACAATAATGTCATTGTTAGCTAATGAATGTTTCCATGGTGACCAACGGCAACATGACAACGTTTCCATTGGTCCCTCTTCTTTAGAGAAGACCAGGAAGTGATGGATACACGGATCGTGTTCCAACCAATAGGCACGCAGTGACTCTGAAGAATAATGATCACGCACCAACACACATTCAGACTAAAGGAACCAGCTGTTTGGGAAATGAGAGAAGTAGAAAGTACAGGTATTTGAGTTCAACATGTAAGAAGTAGAAAGTACAGGTATTTGAGTTCAACATGAGAGAAGTAGAAAGTACAGGTATTTGAGTTCAACATGTGAGAAGTAGAAAGTACAGGTATTTGAGTTCAACATGAGAGAAGTAGAAAGTACAGGTATTTGAGTTCAACATGTAAGAAGTAGAAAGTACAGGTATTTGAGTTCAACATGTAAGAAGTAGAAAGTACAGGTATTTGAGTTCAACATGTAAGAAGTAGAAAGTACAGGTATTTGTGTTCAACATGTTAGAAGTAGAAAGTACAGGTATTTGAGTTCAACATGTGAGAAGTAGAAAGTACAGGTATTTGAGTTCAACATGTAAGAAGTAGAAAGTACAGGTATTTGAGTTCAACATGTAAGAAGTAGAAAGTACAGGTATTTGAGTTCAACATGTAAGAAGTAGAAAGTACAGGTATTTGGGTTCAACATGTGAGAAGTAGAAAGTACAGGTATTTGTGTTCAACATGTAAGAAGTAGAAAGTACAGGTATTTGTGTTCAACATGTAAGAAGTAGAAAGTACAGGTATTTGGGTTCAACATGTAAGAAGTAGAAAGTACAGGTATTTGGGTTCAACATGTAAGAAGTAGAAAGTACAGGTATTTGAGTTCAACATGAGAGAAGTAGAAAGTACAGGTATTTGAGTTCAACATGTAAGAAGTAGAAAGTACAGGTATTTGAGTTCAACATGTAAGAAGTAGAAAGTACAGGTATTTGGGTTCAACATGTAAGAAGTAGAAAGTACAGGTATTTGAGTTCAACATGAGAGAAGTAGAAAGTACAGGTATTTGAGTTCAACATGTAAGAAGTAGAAAGTACAGGTATTTGAGTTCAACATGTAAGAAGTAGAAAGTACAGGTATTTGGGTTCAACATGTAAGAAGTAGAAAGTACAGGTATTTGAGTTCAACATGAGAGAAGTAGAAAGTACAGGTATTTGAGTTCAACATGTAAGAAGTAGAAAGTACAGATATTTGTGTTCAACATGTAAGAAGTAGAAAGTACAGGTATTTGAGTTCAACATGTAAGAAGTAGAAAGTACAGATATTTGAGTTCAACATGTAAGAAGTAGAAAGTACAGGTATTTGAGTTCAACATGTAAGAAGTAGAAAGTACAGGTATTTGAGTTCAACATGAGAGAAGTAGAAAGTACAGGTATTTGAGTTCAACATGTGAGAAGTAGAAAGTACAGGTATTTGAGTTCAACATGAGAGAAGTAGAAAGTACAGGTATTTGAGTTCAACATGTAAGAAGTAAAAGTACAGGTATTTGTGTTCAACATGTAAGAAGTAGAAAGTACAGGTATTTGGGTTCAACATGTAAGAAGTAGAAAGTACAGGTATTTGAGTTCAACATGTAAGAAGTAGAAAGTACAGGTATTTGAGTTCAACGTGTAAGAAGTAGAAAGTACAGGTATTTGAGTTCAACATGTAAGAAGTAGAAAGTACAGGTATTTGAGTTCAACATGTAAGAAGTAGAAAGTACAGGTATTTGAGTTCAACATGTGAGAAGTAGAAAGTACAGGTATTTGGGTTCAACATGTGAGAAGTAGAAAGTACAGGTATTTGAGTTCAACATGTAAGAAGTAGAAAGTACAGGTATTTGAGTTCAACATGTGAGAAGTAGAAAGTACAGGTATTTGTGTTCAACATGTGAGAAGTAGAAAGTACAGGTATTTGGGTTCAACATGTGAGAAGTAGAAAGTACAGGTATTAGTGTTCAACATGTGAGAAGTAGAAAGTACAGGTATTTGTGTTCAACATGTAAGAAGTAGAAAGTACAGGTATTTGAGTTCAACATGGAAGAAGTAGAAAGTACAGGTATTTGGGTTCAACATGTAAGAAGTAGAAAGTACAGGTATTTGAGTTCAACATGTGAGAAGTAGAAAGTACAGGTATTTGAGTTCAACATGTAAGAAGTAGAAAGTACAGGTATTTGAGTTCAACATGTAAGAAGTACAAAGTACAGGTATTTGGGTTCAACATGTGAGAAGTAGAAAGTACAGGTATTTGGGTTCAACATGTAAGAAGTAGAAAGTACAGGTATTTGAGTTCAACATGTAAGAAGTACAAAGTACAGGTATTTGGGTTCAACATGTAAGAAGTAGAAAGTAGTCAGAAAAATAAGTAGTGGAGTAAAGTACTGATACCAGAGAAAATGTACTTAAGTACAGTAACGAAGTATTTGTTCTCCACCACTTCCCACCTCTGGCCATCATGGACTTCTCTTTAGGAAACATTTCCACATTTTGCATGAAAGAAAACAAACACGACAGAGCAGAGCGGGAAACATGTGGTGTCGAAGAATCAAAGCGAGGACGTATAACGACCAATTATTGCACATCATTTGTAAACATTTTCCTTCCCCCCGCTGAGAGCCTCCCATCATTTTAAATTGTTCCATCAATTAATGCACTGACTGGCTGGATTCCTGTTGGTTCAGCTGCTCTTCAGTGAGGACAAAGGCTTCTGCGGTCGCCGCCAGCAACGGCCCGGAGGAGACCAGATGTAGAGAAAGAAAAAGGGGGAGGAAGTGATCTCCAGACCCCGAACACTTGTCCAAACGTCACGTCTGACAGGTGGGGAGCAGCACTTCCCTCCTTTTAGTTTTGTATTATTATTATTAAAGTATTTACTCCACTCGTGGCAATTATTATAAAACATGTACACTTTAAGCTGTTTTTCGTAGCCCATGATGGAAAGGAGAAAGTCTTATTCAACCCCTTACCTTAAAATAGATAGGCTTTCAATCACAGCTGCCCTATACTTGAAACATAATCACAAGTCAACACTACAATTAAGCAATCATACACGAGAGGCCTTTCTTGAACGTACGCCTGTACTGGAGTTCCAATAATGACGTTCAAGAACGGCCTCAAGTGTATGATTGCGATTCTATAACACAAACTATCATTGTAATCAACAATACCGTAAAATAATTTCATAATGTGGGCTAATTTGCTCCCAAACCTACACTTTCTGCTTTCTTCGTCAGAAAGTAGTTCCTATAAAGTAGTTCCCATGGTAACGCTAGCCGATCAATCGAACACTCCTGCTTCCCCGCTTACAGTTATTGATATAATTATAGTAAATAATATTATTAACCAATTTATTGACAACAATTCTTGAATTAGGCTATTTATTTATTTATTTACATATTTAACATTTTGGCTTCAGAATGAAGGTGGATGTTCATGCTGCCATTAAAAGTGCAATTCTTGAAACAGCTCTCCATGAACTCCATGCCAGACTTTTGTGCAGGTGGTGCTGTGGTGTTCACGGGTAGGTTATCGGAAGAGCTTTCCTCCAGTGGCCGTTTCATGGCGTGTCCCGGACCGGCAAAAAGCGCGTTGCTCCACATCTTGTCCAGAGATGGAGCCCAGTAGCTGCGAAGCGATGACTCGTTTTTATGCCCGCTAACGGACATGATTTCTCTGCCTCCGCCAGCCGCTGTATGCAGGTGCTTCTGACGCAATGGTTTGTGTAACGCGTAGCAGTGCCCGCCTCTTCACTAATGCGGGTCATCATGGACCCCAGGCTGTTCACCCCCAAGGGCTCCATGCTATACCACACCGCATCCCCAGGCTTCACCGACTTCCTTGGATGGTGGTAGAAAGCCTTTGCTGATTCGGGCATTTGCTTTCTTGTTCCAGTTCGAAAAGCAAACAGGCCCAACGGTATACCGTTTTTCTCAGACGCGGAGGGATACTGACTTGTTGTGAAAAGGCACGTTCTATTTGACTGTTGTTTGATCGTGGAATCAAACACGCCTATTGTTATAGAATCTACCATCATCTTCAGACTGTCTAATTATTCTTTCTCTACATGTTCTTTAACCTGAAGATGTTCATACAGCCCTTTAAATAATGTAGTAAAGAAATCCTCAGTTTGACGCCAACTACAGAGTCTGCTTTAAAGTGAACTAAGACGGTCTGTAATCCAATTTCATCTTCCCTCATAAAGTGATGAGCTGCTTTGACTCAGCAGGACATTAGTTGTGTTTTAACGGGGGTAGAAACTCGGAGAGAAATGAGTGGGCTGCATCTGTGGTTTGGAGAGGTTTGCTCTTCATGCTGAGTGGAGCATCAACACTTCAGAGTGCTGGCTTCCTAGCATTTATAACGGATATTATTTTCCTGTATACACGCTGGGGCTGCAAAGAAATGTTAAAGGTCCTGTGTCATGGCCATTTCTACTGATCATAATTCCATCGTTGAGGTCTACTAAAATAAAGAAAAAAAGATTGTGTGTGTTTGAAGAAGTCCACGTATTATAAAGAGAAATGTCCAACGAGGCGTTCTGGGGCAGCACAGACAGGTCTTCTCTGTGTTAGAGTTTTAGTCGCTACGGGTGCACTTTGAGGGTTTGTGACTGCAGACCGGTTACATGCAGAAAAAGCTTCATAACACAAGGGGACGGGTAACAACCAGAAAAGCATGACATGGGACCTTGAAAGCCCAACATTAGCCACCTTTAGCTTAGCGGTGGTGACGTGAAGTCATGTGACCGTGCTGTAGTTCCTTTAGAGCCCAACATTAGCCACCTTTAGCTTAGCGGCGGTGACATGAAGTCATGTGACCGTGCTGTAGTTCCTTTAGAGCCCAACATTAGCCACCTTTAGCTTAGCGGCGGTGACGTGAAGTCATGTGACCGTGCTGTAGTTCCTTTATAGCCCAACATTAGCCTCCTTTAGCTTAGCGGTGGTGACGTGAAGTCATGTGACCGTGCTGTAGTTCCTTTATAGCCCAACATTAGCCACCTTTAGCTTAGCGGTGGTGACGTGAAGTCATGTGACCGTGCTGTAGTTCCTTTATAGCCCAACATTAGCCTCCTTTAGCTTAGCGGTGGTGATGTGAAGTCATGTGACCGTGCTGTAGTTCCTTTACAGCCCAACATTAGCCTCCTTTAGCTTAGCGGTGGTGACGTGAAGTCATGTGACCGTGCTGTAGTTCCTTTACAGCCCAACATTAGCCTCCTTTAGCTTAGCGGTGGTGACGTGAAGTCATGTGACCGGGCCGTAGTTCCTTTATAGCCCAACATTAGCCGCCTTTAGCTTAGCGGTGGTGACGTGAAGTCATGTGACCGTGCTGTAGTTCCTTTATAGCCCAACATTAGCCGCCTTTAGCTTAGCGGTGGTGACGTGAAGTCATGTGACCGTGCTGTAGTTCCTTTACAGCCTAGCGTTAGCTTTTTACTTCAGAAATCATAAAGTGGTGTTAATATGTGGAGATTATCCTGCTGAACTAAACGTGTAAGTATCATAAACGTTTGTTTTACACAGAGATTATTTTCTGCCATTATCCACAGAAAAATCCTTTTGCTTTTTCGTTGATAGAGCCATTGTGATAATGGATTGCGGACCTTTGTACAAAAAAACATCATCACTCCCGCGCTCTTTAACTTTAAATCAGGATCTGTAAACTGGACTCGAATAGTTCTGTCACAGGAAAAGAGAGCAGAGAGCTTGTGTTTTGGCCTCGGAGTCGTGCTTTCCTCCTGGGTGGTTTGGGAAAGACCCTCTTCAAAGACCCGCTCCGTAACCTGGCTGTGGTTCTTAATGGGTGAGACTGGATTATCAGTGAGTGTGAGGGAGGGGCGCTCCACTGAGGACTCAGCAGATTCCTGTCCTCAGGCTCTTCTCCATGTTGGCCCTCTCCAAGACCCTCTAATTCTTCCCTATTTCTCAAACTACAGCTCGCTTTGAAGTTAGAAGCTCAACTTGAGGGTGCTTCTCTGTGTCAGAGGCGGCCTAATGCATATCCAATGTCAGGCTGAAACCCAGCTTGACTTCAGAAGCCCTTAAAGTACGTCTGTGCTGCCGCTGCTGCTGTGGAAAAAGTGACATGTGAGGATCATTAGTGATTGACAATTATGTTATTTTAGCCGTGAGGGTTGGGATGTGAAGAAAACATGCGAGCTGTAATAAGTGTTGGACATTTTGATGGCGGTATGAGAGGACATAATAGATTCAAAGTGTTGCATAGATTTGAACACTTTTTTGACAAAGTGCAATTCTAAGTCATTGCCCTACATTTTTAGGTAAACAGTTTCAGTTTGTTTCTGTTGTTAAGTTATCACATGGAATATCACGGTTGATCTAACCCTAGATTTTTATATTTCTTGGTCCCATCCAAATGGGCTTCGTCATACCTCTCACAAAGTATAGCAATGGGAAGGCAATTCCTCGACACCGTCATGAATCAAAACCACAGTTAGTTCCTGGATGGAATGCAACCGGGCTCGGAGCAGCGCGTTCGCCCCGGTTTATTGTGGAAATTCACACTGCGATGGTGATAAAAGCATTGCCCTAGTAAAACCACACTATCTCACATTAACTTCTCTGGCACTCGTGTTGGAAAGAGAAACCCGTCTGGAGGTTCCCGTCACACCGGTTCGTAGGTGGAAGTAGTTCAATGCAAATCATCTTGATACTCGTCAATGAAATGCCGCGTTTCCATTGGCTCGCTTTGTTTTTCCGTTGGGAAAAGTTCTGGATAGTTCCTGATACTTTCTAGTTCCATTACCGTGTGATGGCATGGATGTATTAAGAGAAAGCATTAGAGCGTTGGAGGCGGGTTCCCCTTTGTTTTAATGAAAGTTGCTCAGCGTTGAATGATGCCGAAATGGCTCGACTCAAGAACGAAAATAACCGTATCGTCCTGGATCTTCCGCATTCATTGGACACCGCTTAAAAACCGCTTGCAAACCGTTACATCACATTGGGTTTCTAGATTCAGCCATTAGCACATTTGTAGTAGGGTTGCCAGAAACTGACCATGATCAAAATCGATTATTCGGCAGCCCTGGCGAATAATCGATTATCCGATTATATTATTATATATTTTGGTTGAAACTAAGCCAAAAAAAAAAAAAAAAAAAACATAAAAAATAAATAAATAAAATCGATTTTTAAAAATAATATTCGATTATGGAGACTGTAGCGAATATTCGAATAATCGCTGGCATCCCTAATTTGTAGGCACTAATGATTTAAATAAGGGCTATTCAAATGTCCATTCTGAGAAGTCTATTTACCTCAAAATAACAAGTTAAACGTTGATTTCCAGACGTCTTTTTTCAAACTCAAGTCAGTGGGAAAGTGTTTTTGGGCCGAATGCCGTCGCATTACTGACACAGATTTTGTATTGTGCTTCAAACGCCTGACTTACTTCCTGGGTTTATGTTGATGTTAACAATGCAGGTTACTGATTGGTCGGATGGATTTGGAACACTCATTTTTGAATGGTTAATTAGAGCAGCTTGTTCCCCTTTCATTTTCTTTTCTGGTATTTCTGTGATTATTATCGTCCCCCTGAAGCGTGCCCAGGTGAGATCACAAAGCAGGTTTGGACAGACTCTCGTTAGCTCTGATAAATATCCTCGCAGATAGTTGTACTTCCCCTGGAAACAGAGGTGGAGTTCCGGTGGTCCTGCCCAGCTGTCCGATTGGAGAAAGGGTAACCCGAGAATAACTCTTGGACGTGCGGACGGTGCTTTAAACCTGGAAGGACACGGGTTGATACGATTAGCTCCGACTAACCTCAAGCAGATGGGCGTCTCTCGAGTCTCAAGGCGAAGGAGGAAGCCGCGTTAAGCCGCAAGATGCCAACAGCTGACTGCAGGCGTCTGTCCGTGCTTTGGGCCTGACGTTTGAACCCCTTCAGTCCTCAGAAGAAAGATGTTTATATTCACACCGGATCACATTTCAAATGGCAACTCGGGCCGACGTTGGACAAAACATCCCGCAGGAATCCACGCAGAGAAAAGGAAGTCTCCGCGAGGGAAACAAATTGTGATATTTCAACACTGGGTTTTTCAACACTCTTGCCGTCAGGAATCCTAAGTATGCTCAGAGTCCCATCGGTTGTCCGTTGCCTCAGACGTGTAGCTGTCTGGTTGATAAGAGTGGCGGGTTCAATATGTAACTAACCTTCAGATGTCTGCTGACGTAGACAGTCATGTCGGGACATTTTTCAGAAATGTAACACCATATTTATCACTTATGTACTTGTACCTCTTACGTCCTACTGTCCAGAGTCTTAAGGCTAGAGGAATGCTTTGGTTTCCTTTGGCGTCCCACAACTGAACTAATGTTTGTGTTTTGGATGCATTGATACATTCAACTCTGGCCTGTTCAAAATGCAAGGCTCTATTAGGGTTGGGCGATATTGAAAAATATATTATCAAGATATTTTTCAAGCAGTATCACGATAGACGATATATATCACGATATTTTTTCATGTCGGTTATTATGGTTATTTTTCAAGTTACTTAACAGAACAAGCACCTACAAGGTAACGGAAACTAAAACAAAAAGGAGCAACGGACCAAAATAGCATTTCAAGCTGGTTTTTATTTCTGAAATGAATCCCCTGAATGAAACAATTCAACATTCTGATATGGCTTTCAAGGCATTCTTTCTCAGTATAAACATGAACTTTCTGAGGTAGCACTAGCAGTGAACATCAATAAACGAAAAGGAGGGTAAAACATAACTAAGTCAAACATAAAACATCAATGAGGAAAAGTCAGTGCCAAACAATTAAATGTAAACTTTCGACTTGAAGTGCAATAAAAGACTTTAGCATAACGGAAGGGAAAAGTTTATTTTTTTTTATAGTTTATTTTTTTTATCACGATAGATACGATATCTCTGAAAAAGACATATCGTGGAGACCTAATATCGTCGCGACGATATATATCGTCATATCGCCCACCCTAGGCTCTATTGTTATGTTCAGAGTAGCTACAGTGTAGATTATGGCAATGAAAAACTTAAGTCCACAGGCTCCTCCAACAATGCAACATGAATATATACGTGACATAAAAACAAATAAAATAGTGCAAGAGAATGTTGTAATTATGTCTTTATTAGGATCCCCATTAGCACTAGCATGAGCATTGGCTCTTCTTCCTGGGGTCCTCACACACTCAAAACATACATAAACATACAACAAAATTAAAACAAAACAAAACAGCTCATAATTTCATTGCTATTTACAGTGAAATTAAGTGAAACTAAAATGGTCATCCAATTATCGCCATCCTACGGCCAAACAAAGTAAATACAAAATAAGTGTACATAATAATATATGCATACATAGCCACAGGCACAGTTCAAATGATGATCATATGTTGCATTCAGCATGTTTCAGGTCCTTCGTTATGAAAGTCGTTGCGCAGCCTTCGTGGAATGCCTCGGGGTTTGATAACTTGTGTCTCGTCCCGTTATAAAAAACCTCAACAATGTGGCTCGACTCGACAACCTGCCCTCGAGGCCGAGCTATACTTGGGTCAGACGTGATTATGACTCATGTCTCGTAGACTAAACGCGTGTCATCTAATTTAAACACGACTTGCATCACACATAAAAGCCGTTTATGGCATGCACCTGCACATGGCGCCAATCGCCCTGAACTGAGGACGAACAGCGCAAGACATGCGGGAAGGAATTGGGATCAAAGTAACCGCATGCTTCATCTTAAGGTTAGCGTCCTCTGCAGCGTCTGAAGCTTTGATATCCAAATTCTGTATTTCCACAGCAACAACATTTAAAAAGAGGCATAGCACTGTCAGATTAATGACGTGTTGCTTTCTTAGTCCATCTCTTTGTGTTTCGGACATTCGGGCAGCTTAAATCACCCTCGAGTTGTCTTTTAATGGATAGAGGCCTTCTCTGTGGCAGCCCCGAAGCTCTGGAACCCCCTCCCCCAAGACCTCCGTGAGTCTGAGTCCTCACCCTGTTCCAGTCCCGCCTCAAAACCCACCTCTTGCACTCTGTATCCATAAGCCCCTCCCCCCCTCAACCAACTTCCTCCTGACTGCTTTTTCTGTTTTTGTTTTGGCTTTGTTTTTGTTTGGTTTGTCTACCCTCCCTCCCAAATGTAAAGCGTCCTTTGGGTTCAGAAAAGCGCTATAGAAATAAATGAGAGATGTCCCGATCCGATCACGTGATTTTCAAAAAAAAATCGGGGGATCGGGATTTAAAAAAAAAATGTTTTTATATAAAATATATTTTTTTATTTAATGTTACAAAACAAAAATGACCATGTTCACGTCTTCTTAAAGTCATTCCTGAGGACTTAGCTTTGGTTTAAAAATGACACAACATCATGTGTGTGTTGCTTCCTTTGGGCTTGTTCAGACCTGGTTGCTTATTCCTCTCAAAGCAACAGAGTGGGGTGCAGTGTCTAATAGTAGCAGTAAGCTAACGAGAGGGCTACGTTCAGCTGGTGACTCGGGAGTCGGACAGAGAAAATGTCAGGAGTTTGGAAGTATTATAAAATTGAAAGCGTACAACCAACACTTTCAGAGACTTTCAAAAGGAAAGAGAAACTGCCTCAGAACAGAGAAAAGGCCAACAATAACAGCCAAGATAGCTGAGTTCATCGCGTTGGATGACCAGCCGTTATCTGTTACCTTTTTCTTTTCTCTTAATGCATTGCATAAAGATCGGATCGGAGAAAAAATCGGTATCGGCAGAAGTTGTCAAAATCAAATGATCGGAATCGGATCGGGAGCAAAAAAAGGTGATCGGGACATCCCTAAATAAAATGTATTATTATTTTAATGTTTTATGGGATACAAAATTGACACTCGGATATTTTAGAAACTTTAGTTAAGTATCGTAACTGCAATCAATAACTGAACGACGAAAAGAGACGCACTGTCGGTATCGGAGACTTTCTCGTAAGATTGAACGACGATTGGAGGTTTTGCTGTGAGCTGATTTCAATGGCAAAGCCTTGGTAACATTGGCCTCGGGTTATTGCTGGATCTTGCCCTCTCCTCCAAGGTTAACAACCCCAGATAGCCCCGGATAATTATAGTGAAAATACCCGTAGTTGCAGCCCCTATTCTCAAGACCCAGTAGTAAATGGCTGTTCGGTTCTTTCATCTACGATTACGACATGATTCCTTAAATCGCTGTGGGTCCTTTCAGTCCAACACAGTCACGGCATACGGTACAAAAAGGGAAAAATATGTAACGGTAATGATGTAACACGGCTCCAAGATGAAGTTGTGAAATCATTTTTAGAAACTAAAACTCCCCAGGATTGCGAGGGGGAAAACCAAGACGCAAAGCGGCGGCATTTCTGGCATTCAACGCCGCAGTGTGGTGGTCCTCAACGTCTGTTAAACACGTTGGTACTATCTCCTCCGTTACATCAGAGGGGGCGAAGACGCCAGGACGCCTTTGAAAAACAACCGGCCGACGGGAGTGCACGCGTGCAGAAGCTCTGATTCGCTCACAGGACTTTTCTCACTTAGCTGCAGAGAGGAAGGTGCCGTGGAAGACTGTACCCGCATGGATGACTCGCTGCTAGGGAGGTGGAAAGAGAGGGTGATGCAGGGGTAACAGGAATGCCACTAAAAATGGCCATTGTGGCATCGAAAATAGTCGGGGTGGATTCCGCTATTACGCAATTACTCTGTATCACGGAGGGAAAAGGTGACGCGAGACGGATGAAATGTTGCCAGCCTCTTTCCTCTCACGTGTGAATGTGCGTGGGGACTTTAGACGTGTAGTCCAACAGGTTTTTGCAAAGGAAGATACGCTGTCCACTTTGTCGTAGTTTGTGGCATCTGTTTATCCTTGTTTAAAACTGGTTTGGTTACGAAGCTCCAGGTTTCCCAGAGGCTCTCAGTCCACTTTACTTTCTCATTTCCAGCCCGGAGAGTCTGTTACTCTCCAGGCTGCAAGAACCCATCATTTATCTGATCTACAGATTCATTATATGATTGATTGGTTTCTTTGTGAAGCATCCCGGGGCTGTTTTGTCCAACTGTATACCTACCCATTGGATTGAGGATATTTAGGGCGACTGTGGCTGTGAGGGAGTGTGTGTCTTTCCACCAGAAGGTTGACGGTTCGATCCCAGCCCGTGCAGCCAACATGTTGATGTGTCCTCGGGCAAGATGCTGAACCCTGAGGTGCTCCCGATGGCCAATGGTGTGTGTGTGTGTGTGTGTGTGTGTGTGTGTGTGTGTGTGTGTGTGTGTGTGTGTGTGTGTGTGTGTGTGTGTGTGTGTGTGTGTGTGTGTGTGTGTGTGGTGTGTGTGTGTGTGTGTGTGGTGTGTGTGTGTGTGTGTGTGTGTGTGTGTGTGTGTGTGTGTGTGTGTGTGTGTGTGTGTGTGTGTGTGTGTGTGTGTGTGTGTGTGTGTGTGTGTGGTGGTGTGTGTGTGTGTGTTGTGTGGTGTGTGTGTTGGTGTGTGTGTGTGGTGTGTGTGTGTGTGTGTGTGTGTGTTAGCTTCCCTTGATCAAGTGGTACTGCTCTGCATGTACAAAGTGTAAGTACAGTCAATTTACCATTTAACAAATACTCAAATTGAAGAAGGTAACTTGGGATTTCTTCTTAAATGGACAAATCTGAAACGATTGATTATCAACATCTTTCAATGCTCGATTAACGGCGATCAAGCCACCCTTTGTGATGAGATAAGATAAGATGTACTTTATTAAGTCCAATTTGGGACATTGTTTTGTTGCAGCAGCATAAAACAAAACAAGGCATTGCACATAATAACTAATTTAAGAGTAGAAATAAGGTAGGTGGGTAGGAGGTAGATAGGTAGGTAGGGTAGGGAGGGAGGTAGGTAGGTAGGGAGGTAGGTAGGGAGGTAGGTAGGTAGTAGGGATGGGAATTTGAAAGCAAATGTATATTCGAATATTCGACCCCCCAAAAAACGGTTAACCGGTTAACCGAAATGTACACATCCTATAAAAAAAAAAAATTGGGTAAAAAAAACTTTTTCAGAACTTTTTTTTGACCATTTTTTTTTACCCAATTTTTTTTCAATATATTTTTTTTAAATACATACATGTTCAGATAAGTGTAGAAACCAAGTCGAATTTGTCAAATGTATTGAACTGGTGATCACAGTTTGACAGCTATAAACCTACAGCTTTCATGTGTGAAGGCGGTTCACAATCAGGCCAGCTGTAGAGAAGACCCTCTCAGCTGGAACGGAGGTTGCGGGTATAGCAAGGTATAGCATGTATATAAGTTTAATTTGGCAGAGTTTGACCTCTACACCGCACTCACTAACCTGGTCGAAATATTTCCACACATTACTCCTTTTTGACGCCATGTCTGTGTAGGACTCTTCTTAGAGTGTAAATAATTACCGGACTATGACTGGTAAAATATGTTGAATATCGGCAAAACTAAATCTCTCCAGTCAAAATGTCTATGTACTTTGCCGCCACACACGGTTGCCAAGCAGCGCTTATTGTTGTTTAGGCTGGCTACTCATGTGTCGCGAGTGTTGACAGGGGGCGGGGGAGCACGCTCATGAACTGTTAGCGCCGGAACCTCGCAACGGCTGCGGAGCTCATTTGCGCCACATTTGTGCCTAAGATGAGGTTTGAGTCTGCGTGGTCTGCGTGTAGGGAGGGGCAGCAGCCATATCATTGGCTAGAACTAGCTAGATCTGATGGATTTGGACATAAACGCGAGTGAAGTATAACCGGACACGAGAGAGAGAGATCAGCACCTGCAGCTCTGCCCGCTGTGAGGGGCCGGTGAGCGGAGCAAAACACACCTTTAGACGTCAACATATTTAGCTATGGCACAGTCGTATACATTGAATTATTCAATTTGATAATATGTAATCAATTTAGGCATCCCTCCCAAAAAAAAAATTAAAAAAAATGTATAAAAATATTCATAACTCATATTCGAATACCTGAATCATTTCGAATATTCGAATATTCGATTAATCGTTCCCATCCCTAGTAGGTAGGTGGGTAGGAGGTAGATAGATAGGTAGGGAGGGAGGTAGGTAGGGAGGTAGGTAGGTAGGGAGGTAGGTAGGTAGGTAGGTAGGTAGGTAGGTAGGTAGGTAGGGAGGTAGGTAGGGAGGTAGGGAGGTAGGTAGGGAGGTAGGTAGGGAGGGAGGTAGGTAGGTAGGGAGGGAGGTAGGTAGGTAGGTAGGTAGGTAGGGAGGTAGGTAGGGAGGGAGGTAGGTAGGTAGGGAGGTAGGTAGGGAGGGAGGTAGGTAGGTAGGGAGGTAGGTAGGGAGGTAGGTAGGTAGGTAGGGAGGTAGGTAGGGAGGTAGGTAGGTAGGCTGCTTTGTTGTCGAGGGAACCAGCAGCTTCCTTCCGGGTAAATACGTCCTCCCTGCACCGCTCCATATACACTATACAGAAATACCCAGGTTTAGCAATCATTTCTCACATTATAACTCTTTTTAAACATGTTGTCTCCCTCCCTGGCACCCTGCCATCGTGACCCAGCCGTCACCTTTATCGCTGCCGTCTTAAAAACAGAATTCCATCTTGATTGTTCGAAAGCCAATTGATTACAGCTGCCCGCGTAACAGACCTTTAACGAATCTGAAATACTTCCTCGGCTGTTGTTGATCTTGGCCGGTTGCCCAGTTATTAACAATCCCTAATAATCTCCGAGCTTTGATGCCGCCACATGCTCGCGCCGCATCACGTCATCTGTATAATATGACACCGCCTCGCAGATCTCCGTTTCCTCTGAGCGCGTCGCTGTGTTTCTGGAGAGCCTTCATCGCATTACCAGCAGGTGCTGAGCGTGATGTGGGATGATGAACGACTCCTCTTAGTCATGGCCGTCTTCCCTTTGATGAAGGGAAGTCACGGGGGATACATGTCTACTTTCTCTTCATTCAACTCAATCCACTTTGTGAGCAGATGTCCCCAGGTGTCCATTTGCTCAACAGGAGTCCTGGGTTTCACCATGTCTGTGTTTGCTTTGCGGTTTTTAATTCACGTAACAGGTTTCCTTTCTACTGCTTTACATGTTTCTATCTGTGGAGGTTTCAATCTGTAAACATTCAACACACTGATCCAAGGGCAGAAGAAAGAGTGGAAATACAGTAGGTAGGGAGGGAGGTAGGTAGGTAGGTAGGTAGGTAGGGAGGGAGGGAAGTAGGTAGGTAGGAGGGAGGGAGGGAGGGAGGGAGGGAGGGAGGTAGGTAGGGAGGGAGGGAGGTAGGGAGGTAGGGAGGTAGGGAGGCAGGGAGGGAGGTAGGTAGGTAGGGAGGAGGAGGGAGGGAGGGAGGGAGGGAGGGAGGGAGGGATGGTGGTAGGTAGGTAGGGAGGGAGGGAGGTAGGTAGGGAGGGAGGTAGGTAGGTAGGTAGGGAGGGAGGGAGGGAGGGAGGGAGGGAGGTAGGTAGGTAGGTAGGTAGGTAAAGAAACATGAGGTTAACATTAAATAGTGGAATAGAGAAAATAACAATAAAAAATCAAATGAAAATATTAAATAAAATATAAACAATTAAAAATATTATAGAGAAATTGTCCAAAATACTACAGGAGCATACTATATATATATATACATAGGATGGTTTACAGTTAGTTAGTGTCTGCATGATCACTCTGCCACCACCAGGGACTCTAATATCTGTATGTGAATACGTGTATTTGCTAAGATATAAAAAAACCTGCTCAAGCTGATATTCCCCTCTCTCTCATGCCCCTTTCACACCAACGCGTGTTCAGCTCCGGCTCGGAGCTGGAACCTGGAAAGTACCGTTTTTTCCTGTTCACACCGCAGAGGCGCCGCCTCTTAGCTCCGGAATCCGGTTCACTTCCAGCTCCAAAAAATTGTCGGTCTAGAGGCAAGAGCTTCGGAGCTAAGAGGCGGCGTCGCTTACGTCTCTCTTACGGCCCGTCCACACTACAGCGTCAACAGCTCCAATCTGCTCCAATCTGCCCATTCACTTTCAATGGGGTGACGTCACGTTGCCTCCCTTTTTCGCCGAACTGAATTGTGGGTAGCAGAGCGGTCCGTCTCCGGCGTGAGAAGTTGACTTGATTGGCTAGCCAGCGCCAGCCAATCAAATCCCGTTTCTGAAAATCTGACAGCTCAAGCCGTAGCCAATCAAACCGCGTCTAAGCTGGGAGAGATATCCCGCCGTTCATTTCTATATTTCAAAAAAAGTCGGAGGAGAAACTAACTATCGCCGTAGCAACTCACCCGGTGCTGTATGACCAGACCCTCTTCACCTACCGGGACACAACCCGGAGGAACCAGCATGGAGGGAGGTGGCAGAGACAGTGGGGGAACTGGTAGGTTTTCGCCTGTTTGGGGAGTTTATATTTATATTGCTCCCATAGTGTAGGAATACTCTGTTACAGTAAAAGTAGAAGTACTCAGATCTGGTTCTTGAGTAAAAGTAGAAGTACTCAGATCTTGTACTTGAGTAAAAGTAGAAGTACTCAGATCTTGTTCTTGAGTAAAAGTAGAAGTACTCAGATCTGGTTCTTGAGTAAAAGTAGAAGTACTCAGATCTTGTACTTGAGTCAAAGTAGAAGTACTCAGATCTTGTACTTGAGTAAAAGTTGAAGTACTCAGATCTTGTACTTGAG
Organism: Chaenocephalus aceratus; assembly: GCA_023974075.1. Lineage (NCBI taxonomy): Eukaryota > Metazoa > Chordata > Actinopteri > Perciformes > Channichthyidae > Chaenocephalus > Chaenocephalus aceratus. The sequence goes on from JAMFTG010000308.1 coordinate 29,284, forward strand.
TCAAAGTAGAAGTACTCAGATCTTGTTCTTGAGTAAAAGTAGAAGTACTCAGATCTTGTACTTGAGTCAAAGTAGAAGTACTCAGATCTTGTACTTGAGTAAAAGTTGAAGTACTCAGATCTTGTACTTGAGTCAAAGTAGAAGTACTCAGATCTTGTACTTGAGTCAAAGTAGAAGTACTCAGATCTTGTACTTGAGTCAAAGTAGAAGTACTCAGATCTTGTACTTGAGTAAAAGTAGAAGTACCAGAGTGTAGGAATACTCTGTTACAGTAAAAGTCCTGCATTCAAAATGTTCCTCAAGTGAAAGTAGAAAGTATTCTCATCTAAATATAGTGAAAGACAGTGAAAGTAGTCGTTGTGCAGATTGGTCCATTTCAGAATAATATATATGATATGTTTTATAATGATTGATCATGGAAGTGTTCTCAAAGCTGGTGAAGGTGCAGCTAGTCTGAAGTACTTTGTAGACTGCAGGGTAGCTGGTGAAGGTGCAGCTAGTCTGAAGTACTTTGTAGACTGCAGGGTAGCTGGTGGAGGTGCAGCTAGTCTGAAGTACTTTGTAGACTGCAGGGTAGCTGGTGGAGGTGCAGCTAGTCTGAAGTACTTTGTAGACTGCAGGGTAGCTGGAGGAGGTGCAGCTAGTCTGAAGTACTTTGTAGACTGCAGGGTAGCTGGTGAAGGTGCAGCTAGTCTGAAGTACTTTGTAGACTGCAGGGTAGCTGGTGGAGGTGCAGCTAGTCTGAAGTACTTTGTAGACTGCAGGGTAGCTGGTGGAGGTGCAGCTAGTCTGAAGTACTTTGTAGACTGCAGGGTAGCTGGTGGAGGTGCAGCTAGTCTGAAGTACTTGTAGACTGCAGGGTAGCTGGTGGATTTACTCCAGGTGGAACTGAAGTCTGATTCAACACTTGGTTAGATTTCACATCCTTCATCTGTGAAGTAACTAAAGGTATTAATACATGTAGTGGAGTATAAGTACACTATGTACCTCTGAACTGTAGTGGAGTATAAGTACACAGTAGCATGAATGAAAATACTCAAGTAAAGTACAAGTACCTCAAAATGGTACTTTAGCGCAACATGTCCTTCACAAGCAGGGAAGTGCTGTGCTGCGGCTGTTAGGACAATCTGTCGTCGCTCTTATCTTCATGCTCTTCAGATGCGGGGGACATGCAAACAGGAATGTGCCAAAGACACTATGTGTTGCTTGGTTCGCCCCCCACGCTCCACGGTTGGTTCAGTCCAAACTCAACTTGGAAACTGTGTATGATCTCCTTCCAGACTTTGCTTTTTCCGAGGTTGCCCTGCATGCAAGCTCCACCTGCTGAGTGACATGAGCCTGCGGGAGGCAGCGGTGGAGACTAAACATTACCCAGCATGCTGTCAGAGATCGATGAGAAGACGCCTCAGAGATTAGCAGCACGAACAGGTTCACTAAAACAACCGTCAGCACTTGTCAGTCGCAATCTCCGTGTAGGGATCAGGTCCCAGGGGGGGGGGGGGGGGGGGGCTTTTGTTTAGGGAGGAACAATGAAATGCTCTGCCGTCAAAACAGGCTCCACAGAGGAAGGTCGGGTCTGCAAGAGTTTGAGGGGGGGGGGGGGGGGTCCCTGGAGATGTGTCTGGACCAGAGTAAGAGTAGAAGTACTCAGATCTTGTACTTGAGTAAAAGTAGAAGTACTCAGATCTGGTACTTGAGTAAAAGTAAAAGTACTCAGATCTTGTTCTTGAGTAAAAGTAGAAGTACTCAGATCTTGTACTTGAGTAAAAGTGGAAGTACTCACATCTTGTACTTGAGTAAAAGTAGAAGTACTCAGATCTGGTACTTGAGTAAAAGTACTCAGATCTTGTTCTTGAGTCAAAGTAGAAGTACTCAGATCTTGTACTTGAGTAAAAGTAGAAGTACTCAGATCTGGTACTTGAGTAAAAGTACTCAGATCTTGTTCTTGAGTAAAAGTAGAAGTACTCAGATCTTGTACTTGAGTCAAAGTAGAAGTACTCAGATAATGTACTTGAGTAAAAGTAGAAGTACTCAGATCTGGTACTTGAGTAAAAGTGGAAGTATTCAGGTCTTGTACTTGAGTAAAAGTAGAAGTACTCAGATCTTGTACTTGAGTAAAAGTAGAAGTACTCAGATCTTGTACTTGAGTAAAAGTAGAAGTACTCAGATCGTGTATTTGAGTAAAAGTAGAAGTACTCAGATCTTGTACTTGAGTAAAAGAAGAAGTACTCAGATCTTGTACTTGAGTAAAAGTAGAAGTACTCAGATCTTGTACTTGAGTAAAAGTAGAAGTACCAGAGTGTAGGAATACTCTGTTAGAAGTAAATATCCTGCATTAAAAAAATTATCCCAAAAATAATGGACATATGAAAACATTAAAACATAAACAAAAGAATAAATAAATAAAAATGGGGCGGGGCATCCGTGTGTACGTGTGTGTACGTGTGTGTGTGTGTGCTACTAATTTGTCTTATTAGAGGGTTTTGAGTAGTGATGGTAATGGTGGAGTATCGCCGTCTCTTTTCCCACACCCCCGTTTCCTCCAGGGTGGTGGTTAACCACAGAGCAACATGAACTCTCTTTTCCCCTCGGTGCTCTTTCCGTTTCCCAGGACCTTTCAGGGCCCGGACAGAACGTCGTGGCTTCAACGTAGCACACGGTCTTCTTCCACTTGTGTCCAATAAGGAGAGTGTGTGTCGTTGCATTCAACCACCAGGAGACAAAGCGCTACCACGGCATCTTTTCTATCAGCCATTCACCCATTTCTGCACTTGAAGACGTCTCCGTAGAGACAGGCTTTCTACAGAGGTGGGAAGTAGTGGAGTACAAATACTTTGTTACTGTACTTAAGTACATCTTTCTGGTATCAGTACTTTACTCCACTACTTATTTTTCTGACGACTTTTTACTTTGACTTCTTACATTTTGAACACAAATACCTGTACTTTCTACTTCTTACATTTTGAACACAAATACCTGTACTTCCTACTTCTTATGATGTGCAATAATTGGTCGTTATACGTCCTCCCTTTGATTCTTCGACACCACATGTTTCCCGCTCTGCTCTGTCGTGTTTGTTTTCTTTCATGCAAAATGTGGAAATGTTTCCTAAAGAGAAGTCCATGATGGCCAGAGGTGGGAAGTGGTGGAGAACAAATACTTCGTTACTGTACTTAAGTAAATTTTCTCTGGTATCAGTACTTTACTTCGCTACATATTTTTCTGACTACTTTCTACTTCTTACATGTTGAACCCAAATACCTGTACTTTCTACTTCTCACATGTTGAACTCTAATACCTGTACTTTCTACTTCTCACATGTTGAACTCAAATACCTGTACTTTCTACTTCTCACATGTTGAACACAAATACCTGTACTTTCTACTTCTCACATGTTGAACTCAAATACCTGTACTTTCTACTTCTTACATGTTGAACCAAAATACCTGTACTTTCTACTTCTTACATGTTGAACACAAATACCTGTACTTTCTACTTCCTACATGTTGAACTCAAATACCTGTACTTTCTACTTCTCTCATGTTGAACCCAAATACCTGTACTTTCTACTTCTCACATGTTGAACTCAAATACCTGTACTTTCTACTTCTCACATGTTGAACTCAAATACCTGTACTTTCTACTTCTCACATGTTGAACACAATACCTGTACTTTCTACTTCTCACATGTTGAACACAAATACCTGTACTTTCTACTTCTCACATGTTGAACTCAAATACCTGTACTTTCTACTTCTTACATGTTGAACCAAATACCTGTACTTTCTACTTCCTACATGTTGAACTCAAATACCTGTACTTTCTACTTCTTACATGTTGAACTCAAATACCTGTACTTTCTACTTCTCTCATGTTGAACCCAAATACCTGTACTTTCTACTTCTTACATGTTGAACTCAAATACCTGTACTTTCTACTTCTCTCATGTTGAACTCAAATACCTGTACTTTCTACTTCTCTCATGTTGAACTCAAATACCTGTACTTTCTACTTCTCTCATGTTGAACTCAAATACTTGTACTTTCTACTTCTCACATGTTGAACTCAAATACCTGTACTTTCTACTTCTCTCATGTTCCAAACAGCTGGTTCCTTTAGTCTGAATGTGTGTTGGTGCGTGGTCATTATTCTTCAGAGTCACTGCGTGCCTATTGGTTGGAACACGATCTGTGTATCCATCACTTCCTGGTCTTCTCTAAAGAAGAGGGACCAATGGAAACGTTGTCATGTTGCCGTTGGTCACCATGGAAACATTCATTAGATAACAATGACATTATTGTTCTATTGATATAAAGGGAGGTCAGGTACTCTTTAAAGCAGCTGCTAGCTATGGGTACTTTTTACTGAAGCACACTTCAAAGCCTCTTTACTTTCACTTGAGTAAAGAAGTTTAGTCAGTACTTCTACTTTCTCCAGAGTATTTTTAAACACGAGTATCTGTACTTCTACTTGAGTAACGGATGTGTACTATTGCCAGCTCTGCTCGACTCCCAGTTTCATCTTGTCTCTCCCAGTGATTGCTACCATGGTGACACCCCCCCCCCCCTCCAGAAGTCACATGACCTCCCCCTCTCCAGGTGTTTGGCTTGCGTCCGGTGGCCTTCATTGATTCGCTGCATAGTAGGGCTCTTTGTGTGCCTGTGAGAAACTGAGCCGACGTCTCCATCACAGGTGGAGCGGCAACTTTAAGGTCTCCGTCTCCAGCGGCTCTGAGCGGCTGCTGAGGGACTGGTTTCTAATATAATAATGATATTAATAAAGCTTTATGTGTACATCTCTTTCCATACACCAGGTGCAGCTCAACGTGCTTTGACAACGTGGCAATTGACAATGAAATACAATACAATTAATTATGAGAGACATAGAGGAAAGGAAAGGAAGGAGCTTTACAAATAAGAGCTGTGTGTGTGTGTGTGTGTGTGTGTGTGTGTGTGTGGTGTGTGTGTGTGTGTGTGTGTGTGTGTGGTGTGTGTGTGGTGTGTGTGTGTGTGTGTGGTGTGTGTGTGTTGTGTGTGTGTGTGTGTGTGTGTGTGTGTGTGTGTGTGTGTGTGTGTGGTGTGTGTGTGTGTGTGTGTGTGTGGTGTGTGTGTGTGTGTGTGTGTGTGGTGTGTGTGTCTCCATGCTGTCCTTTGGGAAGAAGCCCTGTATGGGCAGTAATGTGGAAAGCCATTATGTGAGTAATAAGCTGAAGCCACCGAGAGCGAACACACCACACCGCCCGCTATTCTTTCAGCCACCAGGTTATATTCCACTTAGTCACGACACATTCCCCTCAGTGTGTGTGTGTGTGTGGTGTGGGAGAGGCTGTAGGTGGTTGTTCGATGATTTTTAACAATGTGTTGATGTGTTTTAACCTTTCGTGTGGGCGAGCGTGTCTGCCTGCCATCACATCCTCACATACCCTTCTTCTGTGGTCGGATTAAACTAACATCGCTGAGTAAGAGAGAAGTGGGCCTTCAGCCTAAAAGCTTTGGGTCCTTTATCAGATGGAGGGAGAGCTATGGTGTCCATGTTCCTGATAGGAAGATATTTTAGTAGTTTTAGGTACCTGTGTATTTTTTTTCAGTTGTATATTTTGGTCTAAACTATGGCCGTAATCGAGATTATTTGTAGTCCGACTCGGAAGTAAGCGTAGCAAAGGCTCCTTGGACAAAAAGCCAAATGGGATTTTTCCAGTGGATTTTGGATTATTGCAGAAAATAATCTCTGTGTTAAACGTTTATGATACTTACACATTTAGCTCAGCAGGATAATCTCCACATGTTAACTCCACTTTATGATTTCTGAAGTAAAAAAGCTAACATTAGGCTATAAAGGAACTACAGCACGTGACATGACTTCACGTCACCACCGCTAAGCTAAAGGAGGCTAATGTTGGGCTATAAAGGAACTACAGCACGTGACATGACTTCACGTCACCACCGCTAAGCTAAAGGAGGCTAATGTTGGGCTATAAAGGAACTACAGCACGGTCACATGACTTCACGTCACCACCGCTAAGCTAAAGGCGGCTAATGTTGGGCTATAAAGGAACTACAGCACGGTCACATGACTTCACGTCACCACCGCTAAGCTAAAGGAGGCTAATGTTGGGCTATAAAGGAACTACAGCACGGTCACATGACTTCACGTCACCACCGCTAAGCTAAAAGCGGCTAATGTTGGGCTATAAAGGAACTACAGCACGGTCACATGACTTCACGTCACCACCGCTAAGCTAAAGGGCTAGTGGCTAAGGACTAGCGTCATGACTCACGTACCTAAGCTAAAGGAACTACAGCACGGTCACATGACTTCACGTCACCACCGCTAAGCTAAAGGAGGCTAATGTTGGGCGTGATGACATGTAGTCGTGTAATTTAGACACTTGTTAGCATCTGCCTTTTTTAACAGCATTTGAAAAGGTCTCTAATGCTTGTTAATCGTAGTTTTTTAAACGTCTACCCCCGTCTTTGCTCTGCTCTCTGAGTGAGGCGACCTGAATGAGAAACTCGGCGACACAGAGAAACCTTTCAGCTCCTGCCTCCTAACTGCCCGTCGCTATGACGACAGAGGATTTGAGATGGGTTATCTGATGCTTTTTTACGGACTGTGTGTCTGAGTGTTTTTGTGAAGGAAACGGAGAAAGTTTGAAGCCTTAAAAGGACTCTAATGATACTAGAGTATACAGTTAATCTGATAGTTAGTGATGGATAATTAATATCACTATTTATTACAGCCTGTAGGAGAAAATCATAACTCAAAAATCCTTAAAATCAGGTTCTTTTAGCAGCTTTTTTGGACACATATCTAAACTCCATCAAGGATTTTAGCATTTGCAGAACATTTACATGCATTTTGATGTCAACATATGAAGAGAGCTTAATTGAAACACTGAATGATGCCGGGTTTCTCTGGGTTTATCCAAAAGGTATTTAATGCATGTTTGGCTTGAAAAGAGAAATAATAATGTCTTTTTCTTTGTGTTATTAAACCTTGGAGTATCAGAGAAAAGGACTGGCTGGAAACCTTTTCTGACAATACGCCCAAAACATCTTTCCAATATCCTCTAATTATTATACGGTCAATTTTTTAAGTTTCTAATACATTCCGTCACTTTCCTGTGAAACATTGCGCCGTTTATATGAAGTGTGAAGCCGTTCGGAAAGTGACTTTGCGCTCCAGCGGTTTTCATGTGGAGGACAGGATAATATCCCCATCACCGCCACCACGCTTTCACGGAGTAATAATGAAGGTTGCCACTCGCTCTGAAGCGGAGTCAAGCGTTTGAATCTGTCCCGTGTAACCCCTCACCTCGTCTTAACTCTGGCGTCCCCTCCCTGAGAGCAGCGCTGTGTACGGTGTAGCCACGCAACTAAGGCATGATGTGATTGTCGCTGGCGTCTGGAATCAGCTTTCCCTTCTTTCCCCATCGCTTGTTTAACCTGTGCATGCGTGGGGCTGACTGCGTGTGTGCTGACGTATGTGTCCATTTAAACGTACGTAATTATATTTGTCGGTGTGTGTGTGTGTGTGTGTGTGTGTGTGTGAGTGAGAAAGGCCAGTCCGGGGTGAGCAATAAAACAACAGATTTACGACGCTGCCCTGTAGGTGCAAGCTCGCCCACTTCCTTTTCTTGGGAAGGCCTCTGTCATAAGAAGCCATTTCCCATACCAGCATTCATTTGGGGTTCTGTGTGCACTGGCTGGGAAGCAACCTTTCATTTCTAATAATGGCATCGTGTGAAGCTCTGGTGTGGCGGCCCCTCACCCCCCCCCTCCAGCTTGCACTCACACCATTTTTACAACATATTTATTAACTTAAACCGATATATTCCTGCATTTTAACTTATCAATCAATCAATCAATCAATCAATCAATCAATCAATCAATCAATGTTTATTTATAGCCCAATATCACAAATGTTACATTTGTCTCAGTGGTCTTCACAGTGTGTACAGAATATCAGTATGACAATACGACACCCTCTGTCCTCAGACCCTCTGTCCTTAGACCCTCTGTCCTCAGACCCTCTGTCCTCAGACCCTCTGTCCTTAGACCCTCTGTCCTCAGACCCTCTGTCCTCAGACCCTCTGTTCCTTAGACCCCTCTGTCCTTAGACCCTCTGTCCTTAGACCCTCTGTCCTCAGACCCTCTGTCCTCAGACCCTCTGTCCTTAGACCCTCTGTCCTTAGACCCTCTGTCCTCAGACCCTCTGTCCTTAGACCCTCTGTCCTCAGACCCTCTGTCCTTAGACCCTCTGTCCTTAGACCTCTGTCTTAGACCCTCTGTCCTCAGACCCTCTGTCCTCAGACCCTCTGTCCTTAGACCCTCTGTCCTCAGACCCTCTGTCCTCAGACCCTCTGTCCTTAGACCCTCACATCGTACAAGGAAAAACTTCCGAAGAAAAACCCAGTTTAAGGGAACATGGGAGAAACCTCAGGGAGAGCAGCAGAGGAGGGATCCCTCTCCCAGGACGGACAGACGTGCAATAGATGCCGTGTGTAAATTGAAAAGATAATACATTTGCAACATAGGTAGTCCACTTTACCTGCATATTGAAGTATGAATGGTTGTTGTTTGTATGTTGTACGTCTCTTGTTTATTTTTTAGTTTTTTTGATGGCACCCTAGCTCTACTCACCTCGTTGCAAATCTTTATTGTCGCATCCCTTTTGCGTACCTGCGCCCTTTGCTGTATCGTTGTGGGACTAATGAAGGACTTCTGATTGGAATCATTAGAGACAGTTTTACAAGCTGGAGGTGTGATGGAAATTCAGATGCATGCACACAGGAAGCAGAACCCCCCCTTAAGAAAGCCCCATCAAATATAAATGAGGCCAAATGAGGGTGACAGACGAAGGGTCCTACAAATCCAGCAGCCGAGCATGTCTGGACAATTCGAGTCCTTAATAATTGAAGCATCAGTCCGTGCTCCTCAGGACACCTTTTAGCTTTTATTTGACTATGCTAAAGCCACGTTTATGATTGGTCTGATGTCAGCAATGGTCGGTCCACTTTTCCTGCTTTTCCCAAATAGGAAACAAGGAAGTAAAAGGAGCTGAGATCTGCACAAGTGTTTAACTTTACTTTATTTAGTCATAACATATCTCCCGCTCTATTATCAGTTACATGTAAGCTAACACTTAGCTGCTGCACTAGCCTGCTGTGGAGGTTTAACACATTTCCAAAACGCATTTTAAATGTAGTCTCGTACCCCTGAAACATGGCCGCGTCTTACATCGGTGTAGACGTTAGCTACGAGCTATCGCTAACATCGGCAATCACACATTTGAAGTGTACGACATGGCAGTGTGCTAAGGGAAGTATCCGCGTTGAGGCCCAGCATTACAATCATGGACTTTTTAGTTGCATCTTCTAACGTGTATATGTTGTTCTAACTTTTACTTTACTCAGCCATAACATATCTCCCGCTCTACTATCAAACTTAGTTACATTTGAGCTAACACTTCCTACTTTAGAGATTTCAAAACGTTTCCAAAATGTCTCGTACCCCTGAAACATGGCCGTGTCTGAGAGGTAGCAGACGTCGTGTTCTCCCTAAGCACACTTCTATTTCTGACTTTCTATTGCTCTCTCCTACATCCCTCTGTCTCTCCCAGTGCGGTACAGACTAGACCTTTCTTTTTGGCAACCTGCTTTGTGTGTTTTATATAATCTCCATGTTTGTCCTTTGGAAAGCTTTCGGACGGAGAGTTGACCTCACCTCGCTGCCTTCAAATGACATAGAGTTTATGTATATCGTCCTGACATGTTGCCGGTTGGATTCCTCTGCGTCCTGATTCCTCTCCTCGTGTTGCCTCAGACTCCTAATTGGCTTCCCTGCCTCCGTCGTCTGTCTCCTCCCGTTCCAGTGGTTTCCCCTCTGGTTGCAGATGTAATCCGGGCCACTTGTATGTTTTCACAAGGATCATATATAGGTATAATTGCAGTGTTGCCTTCCTGCTGTGTGGCTGGCTTATGTACTCACAGGAGGGCTGCAGGGTTTTAGCTAAGCTCATTCTGCCATTATGTGGGCCATGGCATGCTGGTTGCGTTGTGTATTTATTGTCATGCATTGTTTAGAGTCTCTTTACCCGGTGGTTTGCTTTTCTTTCTTTTGACCTACTGTGGATTTAATGTAAAATGATCCTTTGTTTCAGAAGGTTTTTCTATGTGTGTTTGGTTGTTAGCCTGAAATAAGGTCTGTGGTTAAACACAAACTGAAGAGATTTAAATTCTACGACATAAAATAACGTCCCATAACCCACTGGTGGATTTAAACTACGGTTGCTAACAAGTGTCTAAATTAGACGACTAAACATCATCCACGACCAACGTTAGACCACCTTTAGCTTAGCGGTGGTGACTAAAGTCATGTGACCGTGCTGTAGTTCCTTTATAGCCCAACATTAGCCACCTTTAGCTTAGCGGTGGTGACGTGAGTCATGTGAACCGTGCTGTAGTTCCTTATAGCCCAACATTAGCCTCCTTTAGCTTAGCGGTGGTGACGTGAAGTCATGTGACCGTGCTGTAGTTCCTTTATAGCCCAACATTAGCCTCCTTTAGCTTAGCGGTGGTGACGTGAAGTCATGTGACCGTGCTGTAGTTCCTTTATAGCCCAACATTAGCCACCTTAGCTTAGCGGTGGTGACGTGAAGTCATGTGACCGTGCTGTAGTTCCTTTATAGCCCAACATTAGCCGCCTTTAGCTTAGCGGTGGTGACGTGAAGTCATGTGACCGTGCTGTAGTTCCTTTATAGCCCAACATTAGCCACCTTTAGCTTAGCGGTGGTGACGTGAAGTCATGTGACCGCGCGTTGTAGTTCCTTTATAGCCCAACATTAGCCACCTTTAGCTTAGCGGTGGTGACTTAAAGTCATGTGACCGTGCTGTAGTTCCTTTATAGCCCAACATTAGCCACCTTTAGCTTAGCGGTGGTGACGTGAAGTCATGTGACCGTGCTGTAGTTCCTTTATAGCCCAACATTAGCCTCCTTTAGCTTAGCGGTGGTGACGTGAAGTCATGTGACCGTGCTGTAGTTCCTTTATAGCCCAACATTAGCCTCCTTTAGCTTAGCGGTGGTGACGTGAAGTCATGTGACCGTGCTGTAGTTTTTATAGCCCAACATTAGCCACCTTTAGCTTAGCGGTGGTGACGTGAAGTCATGTGACCGTGCTGTAGTTCCTTTATAGCCCAACATTAGCCACCTTTAGCTTAGCGGTGGTGACGTGAAGTCATGTGACCGTGCTGTAGTTCCTTTATAGCCCAACATTAGCCACCTTTAGCTTAGCGGTGGTGACGTGAAGTCATGTGACCGTGCTGTAGTTCCTTTATAGCCCAACATTAGCCTCCTTTAGCTTAGCGGTGGTGACGTGAAGTCATGTGACCGTGCTGTAGTTCCTTTATAGCCCAACATTAGCCGGCTTTAGCTTAGCGGTGGTGACGTGAAGTCATGTGACCGTGCTGTAGTTCCTTTATAGCCCAACATTAGCCGGCTTTAGCTTAGCGGTGGTGACGTGAAGTCAGTGTCAGTGTCGGTCTTCAAAAATACGTCATCACTGCACCACTTTATAGTGCTATTCACAATATTCTTATATTGTCTACGGTTTGCGGACAGAAGCATTTGAAAACATATTATATTCATCTGTTACAGGCAAGTTTTTTTACCTCTCTTAAAGCCTCAAAGCGTGCACACTTTCCTCTGAACCTCTTAGTAATTAATCAGATCAGTGAAGAACCAGTTGTCTCAGGGGAAGTGTGTGTGGGTGTGTGTGTGTGTGTCGTCTGTGTGCTCAACAGCGATGCATACCAGATGTTTTAGAAATGAGGTGGGTTTCACTGGAACGTAACACATTCCCAGGGATGTTTGCGGAAAGAAATTCTTCCTCATCTGTGGAGCATGTTCTGCACCCCCCCCCCCCCCCCCATCCCCCGAGGAGGGATTGCATCCAGTTTTCATTTGCTGTCTTTTATAATGGGGGTTTTTGTCATTAAAACCACAGTCTCGTGCGTGTGTGTGTGTGTGTGTGTGTATGTGTGTGTGAGAGGCAGGTTGAATGTTTTAAGCTGCAGTCTACCACTATGGGTGTGTCTTTGTCTATTTGTGTTAGCAAAGTGAAGTCTGAGCACGCTCACCTGGACATGTAGGAAGTGGGAAAGCGAGACTAGAGGTAAAGCCACACAAATAATATGTCTGCCCTCTGATTGGTGGATTAATTGACTAAAGGCTTCTTTTTGTTCTTGGTCGACTTGTTGCTGTTTTCGGGCTAAAGGACTGCTTTGCAAGAAACTAAAGTGCACATCTACAACCTATATATCACACTACAGGAAATGGAAACCCCCAAAAAGTATGATAGGGCCCGTTAACTTCCATCATTCGACTCTAGAACATCCAAACAAAAATGCGTTTCTGGTTAATTTACAAACACAAAGAGTACAAAAGGACAGGACAAATCTTGAATATAAGTATCAGTGATAAATGGAAGACTAAACGGTAACTATTACACGCGCCGTCTGTTACAGTCTCACATCTATTAAAACCAGTGAATCAGAGTCGACAGAAACCACATCAGTTCTGTTCCTCAGAAAAAGGTTATCAGAGAGAAGCTAAACCAAAACACACACACACACACACACACACACACACACACGCTCATGAGTAGATCATTAGGGTCGACCTCGCTGCTGCTCTGGGAAGAGAGACGGAGACAAAACATGTCCTCCTCCAGCTCAAAGGCTGGGTTTATAATGAGTGACATGTTCTCTAACGATCCAGCTGGTGTTAGATGTCGAAAAGCTTCGACCCTGAAGCTTCTGCAGGTGTCGGAGTGTGTGGATACAAAGATTGTACAGTTACATATCTAATGGGTCTGATGTTTTTGAACTAGACGTTTCCTGCTGTCTACACATACATCCCCACGTCTTTTCTTGCATTTTAGTTCAAACTCTACAAACCAACCGTAAGACTAAGACGTAAGATATATCCTGCTTCGATTTTAATTGTTATTGGTCTTTAATTATGTCTTTCTTCTTTTTTTCAGTCCTCTGCGCCAAAAACCTGGTGAAGAAGGACTTCTTCCGTAAGTATCTGCCATCATCGGCTCCTCGTACTGAAGCTGGTCGAGGCTGTGGGTGTTTGATGCATGCAAACTAAAAACCTCTTGAGAGAACATGGGCTTTGGGTCGATGAAGTTTAGCTGCTTCGAAGCTTTCAAAGACAACAACTAGGATATTCTCATTTAGCCAATTAAACAGATAGGGAAGATTTACTTGCTACTCAGTGTTGTAGTCAAGTCACCAATTCACAAGTCCAAGTCCCTCTCGAGTCAGCACTCTTCGAGTCCGAGTCCAAGTCACCTAGGGAGAGTCGTAGTCGAGTCCAAGTCCGAGTCACCCAAGGAGTGTTCGAGTCGAGTCCGAGTCCAAGTCATCGTTACCTGTGTTCGAGTCCGAGTCCAAGTCCGAGTCATCCAAGGAGAGTCCGAGTCGAGTCCGAGTCATCGTTACCTGTGTTCGAGTCCAAGTCCGAGTCATCCAAGGAGAGTCCGAGTCGAGTCCGAGTCCGAGTCATCCAAGGAGAGTCCGAGTCCGAGTCGAGTCCGAGTCGAGTCCGAGTCATCGTTACCTGTGTTCGAGTCCGAGTCCAATTCCGAGTCACCCAAGGAGAGTCCGAGTCGAGTCCGAGTCCAAGTCATCGTTACCTGTGTTCGAGTCCGAGTCCAAGTCCGAGTCATCCAAGGAGAGTCCGAGTCGAGTCCAAGTCATCGTTACCTGTGTTCGAGTCCGAGTCCAAGTCCGAGTCACCCAAGGAGAGTCCGAATCGAGTCCAAGTCATCGTTACCTGTGTTCGAGTCCGAGTCCAAGTCCGAGTCACCCAAGGAGAGTCCGAGTCGAGTCCGAGTCCAAGTCATCGTTACCTGTGTTCGAGTCCGAGTCCAAGTCCGAGTCATCCAAGGAGAGTCTGAATCGAGTCCAAGTCCAAGTCATCGTTACCTGTGTTCGAGTCCGAGTCCAAGTCATCGTTACCTGTGTTCGAGTCCGAGTCCAAGTCCGAGTCACCCAAGGAGAGTCCGAATCGAGTCCAAGTCCAAGTCATCGTTACCTGTGTTCGAGTCCGAGTCCAAGTCATCGTTACTTGTGTTCGAGTCCGAGTCCAAGTCCGAGTCACCCAAGGAGAGTCGAGTCAGAGTCCAAGTCATCGTTACCTGTGTTCAAGTCGAGTCCGAGTCCAAGTCATCGTGCGCGAGAAGTCACGAGTCCAAGTCCGAGTCGCGTCAATCAGTGCGCGAGTCCGAGTCGAGTCACAAGTCCCGACTCGAGTACTCCATCTCTGCTACATATGTCCTTGGAAGTAGGAGTCGTCTACAAAGTGCCCTGTTACTTTAAATAAACTCAAAACCGTGACTCGAGTGCAATTCCTAAATAAAGTTTTGTAAAAAGTCACTAAAGCACCTCAAAATCCCACTAACACCTAACGCCTTTCCTGTACTGGGGAAGGTTACAATCTGCATTCATTTCCCAGTAAATATACTTACTTTATTATACTTTAATATACTACATTAGTCACAGTTATTTATGTCCTTTAGCTCCGATTAACAGCAACTGAAATATTCCACACTTTTTTTACGCTATGGCACACATTGAAGGAAATATATATTTTAAAGACGATGGACGATAGTTAGAAATGTAATAACGTACATTCAAAGCCGCCAAACTCCATTGACAATAGTCTAACTTAAAGGTGGGGTAGGTAAGTTTGAGAAACCGGCTCGAGATCGCTAGAATTTGAAAATACACAACCGGAGAAAATCTGCCACTTCCTCACAGAGCCCCTCCTCCAACACACACGAACGCGCACGTGACCAATGAGGGCACGAGATAAGTTTGTTGCCCTGATGGAAGGCTGACAGGCAGGTAGGCCATCCAATCGGATTGGTTGTACTTTTTACAGTACTACGGCTTCAAGAGATGACATTTTTTTTATGGATTTGTTGTCAAAGCACTTCAGATATTCATTGCTATCGGGACCTTAAGAGCATTCCATGGAATATAACAGCAAGTGTATCTCGAGCCGTTTTCTGAAACTTACCTACCTCACCTTTAAGGACTATAATCAAACATACTTAATTGAAACTTGAAATAAAAAAAAATAAACATCCTTTTTTCGTCTTGCCAACGTCACCATATGTTTAAAGGAGAGAGTAACGGTCCACTGCCTCCCTCTTATCCACGGGCTACTGGCACTGCTAACAGCACGGCCTAGCATGTTTCCCCCCTGCATATACGCGCTAATTTCGGTGGGAAAACAGGCTCAACGTACAGTGGATATATTCCCATTTCGGACAGTGTTTCTGCTAACCGCTTTGCATCAAACCCCCAGTTAATGTTCTCCACTCCAGCCGTAATACGTGAGGGTGCTGCCGCGAGTGTTTTGGTGTGTTTGGGGCGGGCTGTCATGGTGAGTGAGCATCTGAAGGTCTTCTGCTCACTCAGGTGGTTTCTGTGGTGCCCATTCCTGCCATTCCTCCTCCTGAGCTGAGCAAACACCCAGTCGCACTGAAACGTGTGTGTGTGTGTGTGTGTGTGTGTGTGGTCATTCTGTTACAACAACTAACCACATTACTGATTTAAATAGAGCGGTGCGAGAATGAGTCTTCAGCCCTGAAATGAGTCAGCATGTTACCACGGTTACCACCTGTTCCCTCATCTGCAAGATGTCCGAATGTGTCTTTTGGTTATTATCCTGAAATAAAGTCTGTGGCTAACACAAGAGATTAGACCAGGGGTGTCCAAACTACGGCCCGGGGGCCAAATGCGGCCCTCGTCGAATTCAAAAGGTATAATGAAATACGGCCCGAAAATGAAACTTGTGCTTGTCTTATATTTTACTTCTTAACTATACATATATCACACAGTAGTATTCATGTAAGCCCACTTTTCAAATAAATTCAGTCAATTAGAGTTGGAAACATTTTCTGACATATCTTAGTGGATAAGAAAAAAGCCCAATAACTTGTTTACATAACAAGCTTGAAATAAACTAGTAAGTAATTAAGTAAGTTATTTATATAGCACCCTTCTCAACACGGATGTACAAAGTGCTTTACAGTACAGTACACAGGACACAATTCACAATACAACTATAAAATGTAGAATAAAAGGCATCAGGTAATACATAGGATAAAACATACGACAAAACACCAATAATAATAAAAAAAAAAAAAAAAAGAAGACAGCCACGAACTCACCTCCTCCGACGACCCAAAGGCCTGTCGGAAGAGGTGGGTCTTTAACCGCCCCTTAAAAATCTCATATTTCTCCTTATTGTAATCTTCTGTTTTGAGGGATGAGCTGCCAACACTCAGAAGCACCGTGTACCTACGTTCCATTGATTCTGCCAACTTATAACTGAGGCGATATACTTCTAGTGAGCGGCCCAGCCCTTCGTATATTTTTCTGTATGGACCCCCCTGGATTAGATCAACGTTTGTTTGTTTGCCACAAAGATTATTTTTGTAATAAGGGAGATGCTAACTTCCAGGTTGCCATCTCTGCACCGCTCTATATCGCCTCACCTCATTTGAAACTGGTTGTTTTGTGTGTTGTGAATAATCATGTGGTGTTTTTTCCCAATCAGACCAGTTCACGGGGTATTCTGTATGTTTCAAAGTGGGCTTGATTGAGGTGCTTATCCATGTTGGTTTATTAAATACAGTAGATGATGATTGGAGTACAAACCTAGAAGCTAGGCAATGTACTGCTGTGAAACGGGGGGGGGGGGGGCAACCACATTTAGTTTAGCCATACAAAATATCCATATTGGTTTAAATGATGAACCATCCAGATCTCTCAGGTCTTCAGGGACTGGCCAGCTTCCTGTCCCCAGAGTCAGAGCTAAACATGGAGAAGTTCAGTTATTATGCTCCAAACATCTGGAACAAGCTCCCAGAAACCTGCAGGTCCGCTGCAACTCTTACTACTTTTAAATCCAGACTGAAGACTTTTCTTTTTGTAGCTGCTTTTAATTGATATATTCACATCTTAAACTGCCACGGCTGGACTGTTAGCACACATGTGAAGTTTGAGCACTTTTTGAAAATGTTCATAGGAGTTATACATTACATTAGGAGGTTACATTACTCTCTCTCTTCTCTTGATCGCCCTCTCTCTCTTCTCTTGATCACCCTCTCTCTCTTCTCTTGATCGCCCTCTCTCTCTTCTCTTGATTGCCCTCTCTCTCTTCTCTTGATCGCCCTCTCTCTCTTCTCTTCATCGCCCTCTCTCTCTTCTCTTGATCACCCTCTCTCTCTTCTCTTGATCGCCCTCTCTCTCTTCTCTTGATCGCCCTCTCTTGATCGCCCTCTCTCTCTTCTCCTGATCACCCTCTCTCTCTTCTCTTGATCGCCCTCTCTCTCCTCTCTTGATCGCCCTCGCTCTCTTCTCTTGATCACCCTCTCTCTCTTCTCTTGATCGCCCTCTCTCTCTTCTCTTGATCGCCCTCTCTTGATCGCCCTCTCTCTCCTCTCTTGATCGCCCTCTCTCTCTTCTCTTGATCACCCTCTCTTGATCGCCCTCTCTCTCTTCTCTTCATCGCCCTCTCTCTCTTCTCTTGATCGCCCTCTCTCTCTTCTCTTGATCGCCCTCTCTCTCTTCTCTTGATCACCCTCTCTCTCTTCTCTTGATCGCCCTCTCTCTCTTCTCTTGATCGCCCTCTCTTGATCGCCCTCTCTTGATCGCCCTCTCTCTCTTCTCCTGATCACCCTCTCTCTCTTCTCTTGATCGCCCTCTCTCTCCTCTCTTGATCGCCCTCTCTCTCTTCTCTTGATCACCCTCTCTCTCTTCTCTTGATCGCCCTCTCTCTCCTCTCTTGATCGCCCTCTCTCTCTTCTCTTGATCACCCTCTCTTGATCGCCCTCTCTCTCTTCTCTTCATCGCCCTCTCTCTCTTCTCTTGATCGCCCTCTCTCTCTTCTCTTGATCACCCTCTCTCTCTTCTCTTGATCGCCCTCTCTCTCTTATCTTGATCGCCCTCTCTCTATTCTCTTGATCGCCCTCTCTCTCTTCTCTTGATCGCCCTCTCTCTATTCTCTTGATCGCCCCCTCTCTCCTCTCTTGATCGCCCTCTCTCTCTTCTCTTGATCGCCCTCTCTCTCCTCTCTTGATCGCCCTCTCTCTCTTCTCTTGATCGCCCTCTCTTGATCGCCCTCTCTTGATCGCCCTCTCTCTCCTCTCTTGATCGCCCTCTCTCTCCTCTCTTGATCGCCCTCTCTCTCTTCTCTTGATCGCCCTCTCTTGATCGCCCTCTCTCTCCTCTCTTGATCGCCCTCTCTCTCTTCTCTTGATCGCCCTCTCTCTCTTCTCTTGATCGCCCTCTCTCTCTTCTCTTGATCGCCCTCTCTTGATCGCCCTCTCTCTCTTCTCTTGATCACCCTCTCTCTCTTCTCTTGATCGCCCTCTCTCTCTCTTCTCTTGATCGCCCTCTCTCTCCTCTCTTGATCGCCCTCTCTTGATCACCCTCTCTCTCTTCTCTTGATCGCCCTCTCTTGATCGCCCTCTCTCTCTTCTCTTGATCGCCCTCTCTCTCTTCTCTGGATCGCCCTCTCTCTCTTCTCTTGATCACCCTCTCTCTCTCTATTCTCTTTATCGCCCTCTCTCTCTTCTCTTGATCGCCCTCTCTCTCTTCTCTTGATCACCCTCTCTCTCTTCTCTTGATCACCCTCTCTCTCTTCTCTTGATCGCCCTCTCTTGATCGCCCTCTCTCTCTTCTCTTGATCGCCCTCTCTTGATCGCCTTCTCTCTCTTCTCTTGATCGCCCTCTCTCTCCTCTCCTGATCACCCTCTCTCTCTTCTCTTGATCGCCCTCTCTCTCCTCTCTTGATCGCCCTCTATCTTGATCGCCCTCTCTCTTTTCTCTTGATCGCCCTCTCTCTCTTCTCTTGATCGCCCTCTCTTGATCGCCCTCTCTCTCTTCTCTTGATCACCCTCTCTCTCTTCTCTTGATCGCCCTCTCTCTCTCTTCTCTTGATCGCCCTCTCTCTCCTCTCTTGATCGCCCTCTCTTGATCACCCTCTCTCTCTTCTCTTGATCGCCCTCTCTTGATCGCCCTCTCTCTCTTCTCTTGATCGCCCTCTCTCTCTTCTCTGGATCGCCCTCTCTCTCTTCTCTTGATCACCCTCTCTCTCTCTATTCTCTTTATCGCCCTCTCTCTCTTCTCTTGATCGCCCTCTCTCTCTTCTCTTGATCACCCTCTCTCTCTTCTCTTGATCACCCTCTCTCTCTTCTCTTGATCGCCCTCTCTTGATCGCCCTCTCTCTCTTCTCTTGATCGCCCTCTCTTGATCGCCTTCTCTCTCTTCTCTTGATCGCCCTCTCTCTCCTCTCCTGATCACCCTCTCTCTCTTCTCTTGATCGCCCTCTCTCTCCTCTCTTGATCGCCCTCTATCTTGATCGCCCTCTCTCTCTTCTCTTGATCACCCTCTCTCTCTTCTCCTGATCGCCCTCTCTCTCTTCTCTTGATCGCCCTCTATCTTGATTGCCCTCTCTCTCTTCTCTTGATCGCCCTCTATCTTGATTGCCCTCTCTCTCTTCTCTTGAATGCATAGTAAAGTGGTGAACATATCCTAAATATAGCATTCATTCAAACTGATGCATGTTTTTTTGCTACCACCCTCCTCAAGTACTCAGCTTCCGTGCTTGTGCTCCAAAACACAAACCCACTGACGTTGGATAAGAACCTCAACATCTGAACTATCCCTTTCTTGAATTGACAGCAACAAATCCAATGCATCTTTTAGTCACCCTCCGCTGTACTCTTGTCTCCGAAGGATCTCATTTTGGAATCAAAGTACAAGACAAATTGTGTAAGTAGCCAGCGAGTGATCTGATCCCGCGGCGGAGAACCCTCAGCGTCCGCCATCTTGTCATTCCGTGTCCTGTTGCATGTCCTCCGTTGTGTCTTCTTGGTGATTGTGTCTCAGCTCTGTGTCGCCGTGTCTCTCGTCCCGCTGCAGGCCTCCCTGATCCCTTCGCTAAGGTCGTGGTGGACGGCTCGGGGCAATGCCACTCCACGGACACGGTGAGGAACACGCTCGACCCCAAGTGGAACCAGCACTACGACCTGTGAGTCCCACACACTTTAATCTGAATGTAAAATTACTAGAGCCGGGACTCGATTAAAAAAATTAATCTGATTAATTAGAGGCTTTGTAATTAATTAATCGAAATTAATCGCATTTTTTATCAAATATACATATTTGACCTGAGAACAGTGAGAAGCAGTTTCACATGGATGTGACTCCAGGTGGTCTACAGTCGAGTGCAGTCCAGTGAGCCAGGGAGCTGGTTATTTTCTCAGACGTGGACTGACTTATCCTGGCCCTGAAGCCAGTCGTCTGGTTGAGTGTGGGGATGCCAGCGATTATTCGATTATTCGAATATTCGTTACAGTCTCCATAATCGAATATTATTTTTAAAAATCAATTTTATTTATATATATTTTTTTTTATTATTTATCCATCCATCCATCTTCTCCCGCTTATCCGTGGTCGGGTCGCGGGGGGTAGCAGTTCCAGCAGAGAGCCCCAAACTTTCTTTTCCCTGGCGACATCAACCAGCTCTGACTGGGGGATCCCAAGGCGCTCCCAGGCCAGAGAAGAGATATAATCCCTCCACCTGGTCCTAGGTCTACCCCTTGGTCTCTTCCCAGCTGGACGTGCCTGGAACACCTCCCTAGGGAGGCGCCCAGGTGGCATCCTAACTAGGTGCCCGAACCACCTCAACTGGCTTCTTTCTACGCGAAGGAGGAGCGGCTCAACTCCGAGTCCCTCCCTGATGACCGAACTTCTCACCTTATCTCTAAGGGAGACACCAGCCACCCGGCGGAGGAAACCCATCTCGGCCGCTTGTATCCGCGATCTCGTTCTTTCGGTCATGACCCATCCTTCATGACCATAGGTGAGGGTAGGAACGAAAATGGCCCGGTAGACAGAGAGCTTTGCCTTCTGGCTCAGCTCCCTTTTCGTCACAACGGTGCGGTAAAGCGACTGCAGTACCGCTCCCGCTGCTCCGATTCTCCGGCCCATCTCACGCTCCATTGTTCCCTCACTCGAGAACAAGACCCCGAGATACTTGAACTCCTTCACTTGGGGTAAGGACTCATTCCCTACTTGGAGTGGACAGTCCATCGGTTTCCTGCTGAGAACCATGGCCTCAGATTTGGAGGTGCTGATCCTCATCCCAGCCGCTTCACACTCGGTTGCGAACCGATCCAGTGAGTGCTGAAGGTCGCAGACCGATGAAGCCATCAGAACCACATCATCTGCAAAAAGCAGTGGTGCAATCCTTAGTCCACCGAACTGCAGACCCCCCCCCCCACGACTACGCCTCGAAATCCGATCCATGTATATTACAAACAGGATTGGTGACAAAGCGCAGCCCTGGCGGAGGCCAACCCTCACCGGAAATGGGTCCGACTTACTGCCGAGGACCCGGACACAGCTCTCGCTTTGGGAGTACAGAGATTGGATGGCCCTGAGTAGAGACCCCCTCACCCCATATTCCCGCAGCACCTCCCACAGTAACTCCCTGGGAACCCGGTCATACGCCTTCTCCAAGTCTACAAAACACATGTAGACCGGATAAGCGTACTCCCAGGCCCCCTCCAGGATCCTTGCGAGAGTAAAAAGCTGATCCGTCGTTCCACGACCAGGACGGAATCCGCATTGTTCCTCCTCAATCTGAGGTTCGACAATCGGCCTGACCCTCCTTTCAAGTACCTTGGAGTAAACTTTCCCGGGGAGGCTGAGTAGTGTGATGCCTCTGTAATTGGCACACACCCTCTGATCCCCCTTTTTGAACAGGGGGACCACCACCCCGGTCTGCCACTCCTTCGGTACTGTTTCCGACTTCCACGCAACGTTGATGAGACGTGTCAACCATGACAGTCCCTCAACACCCAGAGCCTTCAGCATTTCCGGGCGGATCTCATCCACCCCCGGGGCTTTGCCACTGTGGAGTTGTTTAACGACCTCAGTGACCTCCCCCCGGGAGATTGGTGTTGATCCCCCGTCATACTCCAGCTCTGCCTCTAACATAGAGGGCGGAGTTGTGGGGTTCAGTAGTTCCTCAAAGTGTTCCTTCCAACGCCCCAACACTCCATCAGTTGAGGTCAACAACGTCCCATCCTTACTGTACACAGCTTGGATGGTTCCCTGCTTCCCCCTCCTGAGGTGTCGGACAGTTTTCCAGAACAACTTTGGTGCCGCCCGAAAGTCCTTCTCCATGTCTTCTCCAAACTTCTCCCACACCCGCTGCTTTGCCTCGGCCACGGATGAGGCAAATTATTATTTATGTTTTTTTTTTTTTTTCTGGCTTAGTTTCAACCAAAATATATATATGCTAATAATAGTAATAGTATTAATAATTGTAAATGGTCATTGGTCACACCACCAGTTTGTTTTACTGTAAACTTGGAGGAAGCCTGCGTGCAGAGCAGACTGCAGTCGGTCGAATAATCGATTATTATTCGCCAGGGCTGCCGAATAATCGATTTTGATCATGGTCAGTTTCTGGCAACCCTAGTTGAGTGTGGGTTGGGCCAGGGTGTGGTTCCTTGCACTCGGAGTCGGGCTAACGTCCACGCTAGCTGCTACATGCTAGCTGCTACACGCTAGCTGCTACATGCTAGCTGCTACATGCTAGCTGCTACATGCTTTGCATTTAGGTGATACTTTAGGCTTGATGTGCTGCGGCTCTTATCGACGCTTCCATCCGTCCGTTTTGTAAAACAAAATGTCCCATCCACGGGGCCGACCAAAGCGGTCTCATCCGCTTGTTCGTTCATGTTTGACTATTGTTCGCCGTGGTTTGTTGTTGTTTGAAGTCCCATGCTGAAGTCATGAACGTTAGATGGTGCTCCAGTATAATCGGTACGCCTGAAACTCATGCAGTGAGAAACGTTCCGCTGTGCAAAAATAAGTGCGATTAAAACGTGTTGATTTTTTTAACGCGTTAATTTTTGTGTAATTAATTAATCTTAATTAACGCGTTAAAGTCCCGGCCCTAAAAATTACATATTCCTTACGTTTGCTACAGCGTGTCAATCTATCATGTATACAGCAAAGGGACAGGACAGATAAAAAGGCTATATATGAGAGTAGACTAACATATTCAACAAAAAGGCAATTGAAAGTTAAAGGTGTAGTTAAGAATGGAGAAAGCAGCTCGAGTGGCTAGAATGTGAAAATACACAGCCGGAACAAATCTGCCACTTCCTCTCAGAGCCCCTCCTCCAACACACACATGACCAATGAGGGCACGAGGTGAGTGTGTGCCCCGATTGAAGGCTGACAGGCAGGTAGGCCATCCAGTTACTTTAGCCGGGCCGAAGCAGATGATTGGTCGAGCTTTTTACAGCGCCACGGCTTCCACTGATGAGATTTTTGTATGGATTTATTGTCAAAGCATTTCATGTATTTAAGAGCATTCCATGGAATATAACAAAAGGCGTATCTGAAGTGAATGACCGACCCCACCTTTAATACAAGTCACAAACAAGTATCATATAAAGGTAGTGGACTAGCAGCCACACATATATATAAAATGATTAGATTAGTAAATAAGTAAAAATGCATTGCACATTCATTAAAAATAAAATAAATCAACCGAAAAACTGTCAAATGGAATGATGGAAATATAAATATCTATAGAGTATACAATACTAGTTAGAACACACTATAATAGACGAACCTACTGCTACTAAATACACAAGGTAGAATATATACGCAATGCATTATGGTATTTCGTGACAGACAGTCTTAGGTAGTGAAGTAGCAGCCAGTAATAATAATACATGTAAAAAAAGTATATATTGCACATCTGTGTGTGTGTGTGTGTGTGTGTGTGTGTGTGTGTGTGTGTGTGTGTGTGTGTGTGTGTGTGTGTGTGTGTGTGTGTGTGTGTGTGTGTGTGTGTGTGTGTGTGTGTGTGTGTGTGTGTGTGTGTGTGTGTGTGTGTGTGTGTGTGTGTGTGTGTGTGTGTGTGTGTGTGTGTGTGTGTGTGTGTGTGTGTGTGTGTGTGTGTGTGTGTGTGTGTGTGTGTGTGTGTGTGTGTGTGTGTTCCACCTCTCCAGAGCCTTACTGTGATTCCGAACAGCAGCCGTTACAATACCTCACAGCTCTCTGTATATAACCTCAACCGGCGAGCGCCCTGCGAAGTGTCCGGCTGTCGTTAACGGGACTCGCACACTCGCAGATCCTACATCTGTTCTCTCACTTATCTTAACGCTCCGGGATGACTCGACCCTTCAAAGTCCCCGGGAGAAGTGTGTGAAGAAACTCAAAGGAGTATGTTCATGTCTTGCTGTAACCTTCGTTTCCCAGAGACCCTGAAGGTAACCTGGAAGAGAGACGTGAGGGAGAGTGCGAGAGTTTCCACTGTTCCTCCGGTGTTTATCCAGCCGCGAGAGGAAGCACGTCTCCGTTTGTTTGGTTGCCGGGGAAACGGGACCCTCTCTCGACATGGATGTTAAATCAGCTGCTCGTGTCACTTTTGACAACAGGGGGGAAAAGTCACTGTGTGTGTGTGTGTGTGTGTGTGTGTGTGTGTGTGTGTGTGTGTGTGTGTGTGTGTGTGTGTGTGTGTGTGTGTGTGTGTGTGTGTGTGTGTGTGTGTGTGTGTGTGTGTGTGTGTGTGTGTGTGTGTGTGTGTGTGTGTGTGTGTGTGTGTGTGTGTGTGTGTGTGTGTGTGTGTGTGTGTGTGTGTGTGTGTGTGTGTGTGTGTGTGTGTGTGTGTGTGTGTGTGTGTGTGTGTGTGTGTGTGTGTGTGTGTGTGTGTGTGTGTGTTCACCTTTTAAAAGATGGATCGATGGAGAGGAGAACACAGGGTCCTGGCTCAGACGTGATGCTATGGACCGTGTTTAAGTTAAGGATATTATCAACAAGGCGTTGTGCTTTTATTTGGTGAATTATCGACTGGATACGGGCTGCAAAAAACCACAAGACGTGTGTGTGCAGCTTCGTTAAGATGGGTCGACGGAGAGGAGAACATGGTCTTGTGTGATATGATATATTATCAACAAGGCTTTGTGCTTTTATTTGGTGAATTACTCGAATATGTGCTGCACAAAACCACCACTGACACAGAGAGAGATTTGACCTCTAACCTAGGGCGACTGTGGCTGGAGGGGGTGCGTCGTCTTTCAACCAGAAGGTTGCGGGTTCGATCCCAGCCCGTGCAGCCAACATGTCGATGTATCCTTGGGCGAGATGCCCCCGATGGCCAACGGTGTGTGAATGTTAGGTCCTAGAGCAGGCGTGTCAAACTCAATTTCATCGCGGGCCACATCAGCATTATGGTTGCACTCAAAGGGCCGGTTGTAACTTTAAGACTATATAAAAAAAGACATATATAAATATTGAATATATATAAAATAATGTGTTATATTACATAGTTGCCTCTGCATTGGATTATTATGGGATAGGGTAATAACTTCATAATTAACTACGTCTGGAAGCAGAGGTCTAGGGCAAACAATTGCAAGTCTCTTCAGTGCGAATGTCACAAAATGATTTAAAAAGAAAAGTCAAATTCTGGAAAAACAAAACAAAAAAAGTAACATTTTGAAAACAAAATCTATTTATGAGAAAAAAAGCATCTTTTGCCAAAAGTCAAATTCTGAGAAAGTCAAATTTGAGATGCATTGTGGGACATGTAGTTTATGGGCAACGTGCTTCTGTAAAGTAGCATGTAAACATATGATATTCTTTGCAAGCTCTTGTGGGGCCACAGAAAATGAAGTCGCGGGCCAGATTTGGCCCCCGGGCCTTGAGTTTGACACCCCTGTCCTCGAGTAAGGTACAATACTCTGTATGAATGGGTGAGCGACATGTAGCACGTAAAGCGCTTTGAGAGCTCTTAAAGACGGGACAAAGCGCTATATGAGTACAGTCCATGTACCTCGCTAATCAGTGATAAACTAACTTTATTCAAACTTGATCGAATGTCCTATGAGGTTTATCATGAGTGTAACCCCCCCTAACTGTGTAGTGTGTATCCTGTGTGTAGTGTGTGTCCTGTGTGTAGTGTGTGTCCTCGTGGCCAGCAGCAGGCCTCTCAGGTGGTGTGTTGTTGGAGGAGAGAGAGGTTTTAATTGAGCCGTCTGTCTGGCTCACTCTCATCAAAACAGAGCCTGAAACACCTGGTGCTCCGACTGCTGGCAGGAGAGAGGGTTCCGTGTGTGTGTGTGTGTGTGTGTGTGTGTGTGTGTGTGTGTGTGTGTGTGTGTGTTCAGAGTACAGCAGACTAGTGAGTGAACTGTGCCCCTTCTGCATTGTTGCAGGGATTGGCCGGCATGCCAAAGATAGCAGACGGTCTTCGTGGCGGCCTCTCGCACTCTGTGGTGGAAAAGTTATTTATTGTTTTGCTTAAAATGTCCCTGACTGAAATGACCCTAAAGTATTTAAGATATAAGAGCTGGTTGAAATATCTTAAAGAGGACATATGTAAGTAACATCAATAGGAGTTGGGATTGTCCCTCAGCCCTTTATCAAATCTCCGTCTTATCTTTCCTTAAAGGGGACCTATCAAGCAAAATGCACTTTGTGTCCCCGGTGCGTCGGGGAACTCACGCAGCGTCAGGAAATAAAACCCTCTCTCTTCTCCTCCGTACCCAAATCTCTAAAAACGGGGAACAACGGAGCTGATCCAGATTTGCGTCCGATATGACGTAACATCTGAAATGTGGACCCACGGGCCAATCAGAAAGCTGCTATCAGAAACAATGCCCGACTGTTTTGGACGTAATATGGTCGGTGTTTACATTAGCATCGCTAGCACTCAGAGCTAACCTGTGCTGGAGAGCATGTGTGTGAAGAAGCAGGAAGTAGAAAGGAACTCACCTTGTGGTGTAACCGGCAAGAGAGAACGCCTTTGAGCTCCAGACTGTTTCAGATCCTTGATGATCCATGATATGGCGTTTCATCACGGCAGCATTTATCACGGCAGTGTTTAGTTTAGACCAGGGGTGTCAAACTCAAGGCCCGGGGGCCAAATCCGGCCCGCGACTTAATTTCCTGTGGCCCCAAAGGAGCTTGCAAAGAATATAATATGTTTATTATACGGTTACATGCCGATTTACAGAAGCACGTTGCCCATAAACTACATGTCCCACAATGCATCTCAAATTTGACTTTTTTCTCAGAATTTGACTTATTTTTTTTTAATTCTACTTTTTTTCAAAATGTCACTTCTTTTTTTTCGGCTTTTCTTCTTAAATCATTTTGTGACATTCTCACCGAAGAGACTTGCAATTATTTGCCGTAGACTTCTGCTTTCAGGCGTAGTTAATTATGTAGTTATTATCCTAGCCGATAGGGTAATATAATACATTATTTTATATATATTAAATATTTATGTATTTTTTTATATAGTCTAAAAGTTACAACCAGCCCTTTGAGTGCAACCATAATGCTGATGTGGCCCGTGATGAAATTGAGTTTGACACCCCTGGTTTAGACGGTAGCTGCCGGGTCCCGCATGAGCTCAGACCCTCCTCTTTAAAGCTTTATACCCCAAATCAGCACTTTTGAAACAGGAAGTGAAACAGAGGGATATGAGGCATGGCTAGAATGGGTGATCTTTTGAGCAAAACACTTCATAGACATGTTTTTTATATATTTGTATATATATCTGAGGCCTATGCTATTGTCTAAAAATAGCATGATAGGTCCCCTTTAAGTTACAGTAAAATCAGAGCGAATAAAAGACAAAAGACAGTTTTTCGAGGACAAGGACACAGTGACGAATTAGTGTTATAATGATAACAGCCCTTCATCATGTTGTAGTGTTTCCTGCCCTTTCGGATTCCCCCTCCGGCGAGCCCTCAGGCACATTTGGTTAATTAACAGTCCTTCAAATACCTTGTTATTAAATTATACATATGCGATGTTAAGCACTCAGTCTAGACTGGAAATGATTTACGGCCCACTCATCCATCCATTTTCCACTCCCCGAGTTGCACCCGGCCCCATTAATGTCTTTTATTAGGTCCGTGGTGTTAATATGTCGTAGAATTAGGAGGGCCACAGTGCAGGGGAAGCAAATCTGTCAATCAATTTAAGAACACGAGCAGATTTCCAGTCGTTAGCCGTGAGTCGGGATTTCCCTTTTCGCTCTGTTTGCGCCTCGGATTGTTGCTGTAATGACTCGGTGTTCTTTCACTTTCACCATGTGTTCTTGGCAGGGACGTTCAGGGAAAAGTCCGCTGAAGGAAAGCACATCTGACTCTTTAAATCTGCTTTTTATTGCACTTTTCCCATTGTCTCTCGTGCACGTGTGTTATTGCCTTCGACTGGTATTAAAAACCGTAGCCAGACTAATGAATTTTATTACGTGGAGGGTGATCCAGATGACGGGGGTTCGGTTGAAATGCTCCCTCCCGTCACGTCTGTCTGACATTCTCTCACATCGCACCCCAGACAGGCATTTGGCTCGCACTCAAAATGTCCAGACGTCTTACTCACAGCCCCATTGTTTCATATCCCATTTGGTAAGCAGCATGATCATTACAGTGGGATGCGGTTCTGCGAAGCGTACAGACGATTAGTTTGCGACTGAAAGAGGAAGCCAACCAGAGCAGATGTGCCACAACAGGTTCACGGGAGATTTGATCACACTCTCGATACGCCGGACACATGAGGAGGAGGAGGAGGAGGAGGAGGAGGAGGAGGAGGAGGAGGAGGAGGAGGAGGAGGAGGAGGAGGAGGAGGAGGAGGAGGAGGAGGAGGAGGAGGAGGAGGAGGAGACACACAGTCAGGAAATTATCTGTCTTATTCCTTCTCCGAATACAATACGGTTACCTGAACATGTTCCATACTTGCATAACGTTGTTTTTAGCCATATTAGCAATCAGCGATTCCGTTGAAAGTCGGTCAACGTGTCCCAGACAGAAAGAGAGACATTCCAGTCAAATAAGATCTGTTTAAAAGCTTGATAGGATGGCTGTACAACGAGTGGCTTCATCAAGGCATGTCGAGCACTTCAAGTCCTTTCCATAGACTAATTAAATACAATATTATGCCGACAAATATGCAAGCCGAAAACATAAAGAATTTCCCTCAATGTAAGGCCTACATGTTCTCATATAAAATAAAACAGATAAACAATAATTTGTAAGTCTGTTTATCTCTTAATTACATGACATATGTTAGACGCTATTATCCAAAGCGACTTACATACTCAGTACTGTGGGCAATCCCCACTGGAGCACTTTGGGGTGAAGTATCTCAGGGACACAACGACAAGCTGACTGCAGTGGGACTCGAACTTGCTACCCCCTGATTTGAGGTCCAGCACTCTATCCACTGAGCCACAGCCGCCACAGCTCAACATTTTAATGAAGGCATGCTGCTTCCTGCTAACACGCTAAATTAAAATTGGAATCAACATTATACCCGTTTAAAATCAGCCTTTTTTTAAGACTGTGTTTGGATTTGAGATATGTGTCCTGGCTTGTTCCTTATTTTTGTTTTATTTATATTTTAAATATTTAGTCATGTTGCAAATGCTGTGATTTCCCCCAGAATGCAGTAGGTCTGATATGATCTCCTGAATCGCTTCAAAATAGTTTACTCAAACAACCCGTTTTGACAGCATGACTGATGAGCGTTTAAACCTAAATTAACTGGTCATTTATCATCCTCATACATATGGGGAGAAAGCATCCTTCTTAGTCACTAAAGTGAAACCAGAAGTGTCTCGAGAACTTGATGCGAGAATAATTTAAAATGCCATGTTCTCGCCACTTCATCCGCAGTCTGACGGATATTTTCATGGTTTCTTTATTTTGTGCTCGTCACAGTTTCTCCATCCTGTCTCCCTCCGCCCGATATGTTCTGTGGATAAATGATTCACAGGTTCACAGTCTGTGGTGTTCAGACGCTCAGGATCACAAGTTCACATCCACCGTCTGGAAAATCCCTCAACTTCCCCACCTTCCTCTTCCTCTTCCTCTTCCTCCTCCATGTCCAAACTGTGTCTCGTAATGTGTCCGTGAAAAGGCGTCTCCGTGGTATCCTCTACGGGGCGTTGTGAGACATCCTGAGTGAGACTGGTCATGACCTAATGTCTTACAACTGCTACCATAGCTTAGTTGATTCTGATTGGTCAATTTGGACAGTCTGTTATTTCGTTATTAAGACGGGTTAATGGTCAAGAAAACCTCGATCACTGCTGCCATCATTTCAAATGAATGAATGAAAACTTTATTACAGACTCAGGGTCCAGATAAAAGACAATACATTACATAGATAAAAGACAAGGCATTAGATATAATAAATTACATACATAGCATAAAAAGAATTCATAGTTTAAGAATAATTTAAATCAGTGTCCTACAAAGAGACAACTATACCAATGCCTCCACAGCTGCGATTGGTAGCGTGTACTAAACCTTATGTTCGATAAGGCCAAGAGGATTTCATTATCAGAGTCATTAAGCCGGCAAATACATTTATACATAAGATTTCTTAAAACAGCTTGTAGAGTATTGACTCCTGCAGCCACAAACATTTCACTTGCACTAGACCATCGAGGTCTCTTCAGCAATATTCTCATGGCATCATTATAAGCTACTTGAAGCTTCCGTAAACTTGCTTTTCTGTAGTTTGACCACAGACGTGCCGTTTAGTGCGGTGTGCAACATGCTCTGAACAGAGACATCTTCACTCCATCTGCACATGCACTAAACTTACGTAGGAGAATGTTTGCTTGTGCATACATCATGCGGCATTGCCTATAAATATCTTCATCATCTGTCAATTGTTCTGTAATAAAGTGTCCAAGATATTTTAACTTATTACAGACAGTAAGATTAATATCTTAGTGAACGTGTAAGTAAATGGTTGCTATCGTTGTTGGTAGGCAGTGGAACGGACGATTGTCTCTTAGTGGAAGTTCATGTTTGCATCAATTTGTTGTAATAAATTGTTCAGGGTTCTTACGGTCATTAAAAACCTGGGGAAGTCGTGGGAATTGAAAATGCTAATTCCAGGCCCTGGAAAATTTTTGGAAAACAATATTTTTCCCAAAGTTTTGGAAAGGTCATGGAAATGTAACTAAAGTTGCATCAAATATGTACTTTTATTTTTGTACTCCATTTTATATTTTGATTTCTTATTATTACAATTATTTGTTTAATCTCTCAAAGTGTATCCCTTGTTGTGAAGCACTTCGAGATTTGTCTTGGCAGATGAGAAGCGCTATATAAATTAAATATATTATTATTAAATATAATTTATATATTATCTAATCGCCCAAATAGTAATACTTTAATGATAATAAATACTGTATCGTAATGAAACGTAAAATTGCATTTAACTGACGAGGTGTTTTGCTGGTGATGGATTTTAGTTGCGTTAGCGTGTAGAAGCTAGTAAGCTATTTGATTTGTTTTAGATAGGCACGACATGTTTCATATGCAGACCTTATTTTCCTGTTCCACGTTAAAATAAACCATGTTCAGTGGCACCGCTGAGAAAGAGTATTTCTTTTGGTCATGGAACATTAGGTAACGGTCATGGAGAAGTCATTGAACATCATTGGTGTATGAACCCTGACTGTTGATTGATTGAGTGAGTGATCAGCCAAGCTGGAGTGATTCAAGCACTGCACACTCTGTCATGGTATCTAAGGGGTCCAACAGTGATTATCATGGTTTCTATGAGAGCCGTTCAATGTCTCCTTCCTCTGTCCTTCCTTTCAGATACATCGGAAAATCAGATTCCATCACCATCAGCGTGTGGAACCACAAGAAGATCCACAAGAAGCAGGGAGCCGGGTTCCTGGGCTGCGTCCGCCTGCTTTCCAACGCCATCAACCGCCTCAAAGACACGGGCTGTAAGTGTCAGTATTACTCCTTTTATTATTATTACTACCACAAATGTCTTTAGCTGTACGAGTCTATGTATGGAAGGAACCATGTCTTATATAGAGTGGGACAGGAATGCGTCCAAAACCAGGGAATGAGTCGGCCTTTTAGCACTTCTTTGTTGCCTCTTCTGGAAAATCAATGTTTTTTTAATGTGTTGTTTGGTTAGAAGCCCTAAATAAGGTCTGTGGAACTGAAGATTTTTTAACGGTTTGTGCTACGGCATTAAATATGTCAGTAAATACCCCAATGGGGAATTTAAAAACAGCAGTTGCTAACAAGTGTATAAATGAGACGACTAAACGTCATCACGCCAAACATTGGCCGCCTTTAGCTTAGCGGTGGTGACGTGAAGTCATGTGACCGTGCTGTAGTTCCTCTATAGCCCAACATTAGCCGCCTTTAGCTTAGCGGTGGTGACGTGAAGTCATGTGACCGTGCTGTAGTTCCTTTATAGCCCAACTTTAGCCACCTTTAGCTTAGCGGTGGTGACGTGAAGTCATGTGACCGTGCTGTAGTTCCCTATAGCCCAACATTAGCCGCCTTTAGCTTAGCGGTGGTGACGTGAAGTCATGTGACCGCGCTGTAGTTCCTTTATAGCCCAACTTTAGCCGCCTTTAGCTTAGCGGTGGTGACGTGAAGTCATGTGACCGCGCTGTAGTTCCTTTATAGCCCAACTTTAGCCGCCTTTAGCTTAGCGGTGGTGACGTGAAGTCATGTGACCGCGCTGTAGTTCCTTTATAGCCCAACTTTAGCCGCCTTTAGCTTAGCGCTGGTGACGTGAAGTCATGTGACCGTGCTGTAGTTCCTTTATAGCCCAACATTAGCCGCCTTTAGCTTAGCGGTGGTGACGTGAGGTCATGTGACCGTGCTATAGTTCCTTTATTGCCCAACATTAGCTTTTTACATCAGAAATCATAAAGTGGTGTTAATATGTGGAGATTATCCTGCTGAACTAAACGTGTAAGTATCATGAACGTTTGTTTGACACAGAGATTATTTTCTGCAATCATCCAATTGATTTTTTGTGGAGGGAACCAGGGAGATGCTATCTTCAGGGTCAGCCTACAAAAAATACTTCACCCCTTCACCTCTCTATGGTCAATGAGGCAGCATCCATCAAGCCAGCTTTATTCCTGTCATGTGATAAGAAGCAGGGGTTAGGCCTAAGTGACAGAACTTTTCAGAATCCTGACAAAGGCCAGGCCTGTCGAGGGGGGTCAACACTCTGCCAGAACAGGAAGAGCCAATCAGCATCACCCTGCAATTACAGTACAAGTGTCAGAAGCTAACTGGATAAATGAGGCTTTGGTAAATGGCTCCTAGTTAAAGCAGTAGCTTCTGGAGCTGGAGGGTTTGTAGACATCGTATAATCCCACCGCTTTAAAGACAGTATTTCTGCTTTCTTATTATTACATTACTGGAATGTTTTAGCTAAATTAAACTCGAGATGGTCGCCAGTGGAAGGAACCATGTGACATATGCAGGAATGAGTCCTAAAACCAGCATTTTGCCACTTCTGCTTCCCTCGTCTGGAAGTCAATTGTTTTCTGAATGTGTTTTTGGTTCTTCGCCTGATAAGGTCTGTGGTTAATAATAAGCGGCAAGAAAAAAACTGCGGTTGCTAACAACTGGCTAAAAAGGACTAATAAACACCATCAAGCCAAACATAGCTAAGCGGTGACCGTCGTGTAGATTGTTTATAGCATAACGTTAGCTTTTTACTTCTCGAGATTGCATTTACACTTCAAGTATAATAGTGCCATTAATATGTGGAGATTATCCTGCTGAACAAAACGTATCCCATTGGCTTTTGGTGGAGGGAACCAGGGAGATGCTACCTTCAAGGTCAGCTTACACATCATCCCTGCATCCTTCTTTGTGCACACATGTTCCAGTCAATCCAAGAAGCTTTACAATTAAACAAAAATGTCTGAATCAACCCAATGACCTCTCAACAGACTTTTAGGGGGGCATAACGGCAACCGCTAGAAAACGCACAAAACAAAAGAAAGACAAACACTCACCACAACAGAGAGAACACAACAAATCTACGCTTACACTTTAATGGCTCTACAATTATGCATGTCTGCTTGAAATGACCGGTTGTCTAGATCGGCAGACGGAGATAGAGGGAGGTTAGTCACTAGGGCATGTTGTGTGTGTTTGAACACATGCTGCCAGTCTGCGGAGGAAACTGAGAGGAAAACTAATGGAGAAACTAACGGGGTGAGGAGGAGGCCAGCAGAGAGAGGAAATGCAGAGGCAAACCACTCACAGCTGTGGCACAAGGTTCTGGTTTCCTGTGTTGCTCCAGGAAAACATATTTGTCAGGGGGCTTCTAGGAAAAGACTATAAAGGAACTACAGCACGGTCACATGACTTCACGTCACCACCGCTAAGCTAAAGGCGGCTAATGTTGGGCTATAAAGGAACTACAGCACGGTCACATGACTTCACGTTAGCACCGCTAAGCTAAAGGTGGCTAATGTTGGGCTATAAAGGAACTACAGCACGGTCAGATGACTTCACGTCACCACCGCTAAGCTAAAGGCGGCTAATGTTGGGCTATAAAGGAACTACAGCACGGTCACATGACTTCACGTCACCACCGCTAAGCTAAAGGTGGCTAATGTTGGGCTATAAAGGAACAACACGGTCACATGACTTCACGTCACCACCGCTAAGCTAAAGGAGGCTAATGTTGGGCTATAAAGGAACTACAGCACGGTCACATGACTTCACGTCACCACCGCTAAGCTAAAGGAGGCTAATGTTGGGCTATAAAGGAACTACAGCACGGTCACATGACTTCACGTCACCACCGCTAAGCTAAAGGAGGCTAATGTTGGGCTATAAAGGAACTACAGCACGGTCACATGACTTCACGTCACCACCGCTAAGCTAAAGGTGGCTAATGTTGGGCTATAAAGGAACTACAGCACGGTCACATGACTTCACGTCACCACCGCTAAGCTAAAGGAGGCTAATGTTGGGCTATAAAGGAACTACAGCATGGTCACATGACTTCACGTCACCACCGCTAAGCTAAAGGTGGCTAATGCTGGGCGTGATGATGTTTAGTCGTCTCATTTAGACACTTGTTAGCTACCAACGTTTTTAAGTCCACCAGTGGGTAATTTACTGACATATTTTGTGTCGCAGAACAAAACATTAAAATCTCTTCTTGTGTTAACCACAGACCTTATTTCAGGAACCAAAAACACACTCATAAATCCATTGACTTCCAGACCACTGAGACCAGGGAACCCAAAAAGGACTCATCGCTGCACCACTCGTGCTTTATTTGTGTGCATTGAAACATCTGTACTTCGATGCATCTCAGAGTGATTCCTCTTGTACTCAGAGACATGTTTCTGTGTGTTTGCTCTGCGGCGGCTGACCCTCAGTTTGACCGCTGCCCGGTTCGGTCGTTGTTTAGTCTAGACAGACATCCTGAG
Source organism: Chaenocephalus aceratus (assembly GCA_023974075.1). Taxonomy (NCBI): domain Eukaryota; kingdom Metazoa; phylum Chordata; class Actinopteri; order Perciformes; family Channichthyidae; genus Chaenocephalus; species Chaenocephalus aceratus. The sequence goes on from JAMFTG010000308.1 coordinate 64,665, forward strand.
CTGATCTGCATGACACCCAGACAACAGGGCGCAGATAGTGCCATTTCTCATGTCTGCAGGCAGCTTGGAAGTTTTTTTTAGCTCTGTTTCTTCTTTTTTTCCCTCTCCGCCTGATCTCTCTTTCTCCCTCGCTCTCAAATTCCGCAGACTTTAAGAAGTTCAGACAAAGAGTTTCCAGACTTTGGCAGAAGTTCATGTCCACGCTAAGACTGAGTGGAATAGTGCAGGCTTTGTACGGAAATTTGTCAAATGTTTGACCTCTGCAGTTGAACTGAAGCCGGCTCTGTACCGACGCTCAGTGAGATTTTTACAACCCGTGGCTGTTCCACAAAAACCGGCCATCTGTTCCCGAGCAGAGCCAAGCTGTGGTCTGCAGACAGGGGGGGGGGGATGTAAATGATACTGTGGTGCAGGAATGAGTCCTAAAACATGCAAGTTAGTCAGCGTTTCACCACTTCTTCTTCTCTTGTCTGGAAGTCAATTGTTGGTTGTTAGCCTGACATGTGGTTAAGAGATTTTACTGATTATTATTTATCAAAAATACTCCTTATGTAAATATTTTGTAAAAGCATCATGCCATAGAGTTGTGAGGGAATGAGTCCTGAAACCAGGAAAAGGTTTTCAGTACATCCGTTTTTTGTCTGGAAGTCAATGGTTTTCTGAATGTGGTTTTTAGCCTGAGATAAGGTCTGTGGTAGAGATTGGTAACACTTTATATCAGGGGTCTCAAACTCAAGGCCCGGGGGCCAAATCCGGCCCGCGACTTCATTTTATGTGGCCCCGCAAGAGCTTGCAAAGAATATAATACGTTTAGTATACGGTTACATGCCACTTTACAGAAGCAGGTTGCCCATAAACTACATGTCCCACAATGCATCTCGTTTTGTGACATGGCACTGAAGAGACTTGCAATTATTTGCCCTGGACTTCTGCTTTCAGACGTAGTTAATGACTAAGTTATTATCCTATCTGATAATAATCCAATGCAAAGGCAATAATGTAATATAATACATTATTTTATATATATATTTATATATATATATATATATTGTATATTTATATAGTTACAACCGGCCCTTTGAGTGCAACCTTTTATGCGAATGTGGCCCGCGATGAAATTGAGTTTGACACCCCTGCTTTATATTAAGGTACACATATTAACCATCAACTAGTTGTTAATTAACATGCATATTAGCAGTATATTGGCTCTTTATTAGTCATTATAAAACACTTATTAATGCCTTATTCTACATGACCATATTCTATAAGTAATAAGCCATTAGTTGAGAGTTTTTCCTCAATAACCCTCTAATTAGTGCTTATTTATTGCATGTACGGAAGTTGTTGTACATGAGTTTTGGTCTTAATATGCGCTGCTCAATACGGGCCTAATAAGGCAGTAGTAGCACAAGAACAGTAATTCTCCCATAATAACACTTAACAAATATGATCTTTTCTTAAGTAACAGCAAGACATGAAACTATAAGTGTTAATTGTGTCTAAATAATTCAAAAGTAGGTATTTATATCTAAGAATATGTGTTGGGGTATTGACAGTTCAGCTACCAATAGCAAGGTGATTTTGACCTGTATGTTTCATATTTGCACATTTATAATCTTTTGTAAAATGTGTACTGAAGGTTAGACAGGAACCCGGGTACAGGAAGTAGGAGAAAGTGAACTGAATAGCATGGCAGTAGACATCGATGAGTAGACTGCTACTAATTTTCCCTTTGCAGCCTGAAGAAAGGTCAAGTCCGTCAGAAAGCAATGACTGTAAGTGTAAGTGTGAGCCTTACACTTACACTGTAAGGATTAGTAACATGTATTGTGTTTATGTGATGCCATGTGGAAATGCTAAACAAAATGAGAAAAGCATTAACATTCGCGCTAGCGTTAGCATACACGGTAGCGTTAGCATTCGCGCTAGCGTTAGCATACACGGTAGCGTTAGCATACATGCTAGCGTTAGCATACACGGTAGCGTTAGCATACATGCTAGCGTTAGCCATACTAGCCTGTATACATGCTTGTTGTACAGCTAGCATTAGCTATATTTACCTTGTTTACACTTAGCGGTCCTATGTGTTAATCTGTGTATGTTACACTAGCATGTATGAGATCCTTAAGTGCCTTGTAACTTCTTTTTTTATAGTTTCACTCTGTTTGAATGTCAGTGGACTGCAAATAAGTCAATAAAGGAGCATGGATGCTCATTCCCTGGCTCTCAAAAGAGTTTGGCTGGCTGTTTAATCTATGTTCAAAAACCGTGAAGTTAGTCAGCATTTTACCACTTCTGCTTCCCTCGCCTGGAAGTCAATGGTTTGTTTTTGGTTTTTAGCCTGAGATAAGGCCTGTGGTTATGAGATTTTAGTGATCTTGTAAAAGCATCATCCCATAGGAATACAGGGATGAGTCTTTAAACCCGGAAAAGAGTTAGCATTTCAGTACTTCCGGGTTTTTGTCTGAGTGTGTTTTAAGGTCTGTGGTTAACTAAAGCTGAAGAGATTTTAATGATGATTATTTATCAAAATACTCCTTGTGTAAATATTTGGTCAAAGCTTCATCCCATACAGTGGTGGTTAGTCAGCATTTTACCTCTTCTGCTTCCCTTGTCTGGAAGTCAATGGTTTTCTGAATCTGTTTTTGTTGTAAGCCTGAACTAGAGTCTGTGGTTAAACATTACTGATGATTATTTATCAAACTACTACTTTTCTTAACATTTTGTAAAAGCATCATCCCATAGAGTGGTGCTGGATTGAGTCCTAAAACCTGGAAAAGATTTAGCATTTCAGTACTTCCAGTTTTTGTCTTGAAGCCTTCCGAGTAAATCGCCAGAACGCCGACACCTCCTCATCTCCACCGCTCCCATATTTTCTTTTGTGTTGCCATAAGTTAGTCTCTCTCCGTTGGTGCGCTGGGATAATGCTAATGCTAATAATGCTAATGCGAGGAAATAAAATGGCGGCTTCACAAAAACTTTTCAGAGTATTACGGGGCGTGGTTTGCAATTCGACCAGCCAATCAGAAATTGGAACCTCTTTCCTCCCCGGAGAAAGTAGTGTGAACGCAAAATCCCAGGAACTATCGGAAGAATACTGGGAAAAGTACTCGCCTATTGAGACTGTTTATTGCTTATTGTACATTTTGTCTTGCATATTGTATATTTGTACATTTAGTCTAACTTTATTACATCTCCGATTAGATGGATACACTGACATTGAAATTCCCTTTTCAGGACATGCTAGTTTAAATGTAAATCTAATGAAACCTCTCTCCTATTTTCTTCTAATTTCCTGTTTGTCTCTCTTTGTTTTTCACTTCTTCTTCTTTCTGTCCTCTCTCTCCACAGATCAGAGACTAGACCTGAACAAGCTGAGTCCCAGCGACAGCGACACGGTCAGAGGGCAGATAGTGGGTGAGTGCAGAAGGACATAAGATAAGATCAGATAATATAAGAAGTACTTTATTGATCCCAATTTGGGAGATGTTTGCGTTGCAGCAGCGTAAAAAGACAGGCATAGTACATTAAAGAAATTAAAAGACTAGAAATAAACAATCCACAATTTAAACATCTCAAAAAGAAATAAAATAGCATTACAAAAGTAGAAAAAATATACATACATTTACAGTAACAAAATATAAAACAGGATATTATATATACATTCATTGTGTAAGAAATGGATTATTAAATGCCAAACAAGGATGCATTTAGTGTCACTAACAGATTGAGGAAAAACAGCCACTTTAAAGGGGACCTATCATGCAAAATGCACTTGTCTTTTCTACATAAACATGTGTCCCCGGCAGCGTCAGAAAATAAAACCCTTTCTCTTTTCCACCGTACCCAAATCTTTTAAAAACAGGGCTACAACGAGCGGATACAGATTTGCTGCCGATATGACGTAATATCAGCATCGGACCCACAGAAAGTTGCTATCAGAAACAATGCCTGATGTGTTTTGGACGTAATCTCATCTTTGTTTACATTAGCATCGCTAACACTCAGAGCTAACCTGTACTGGAGAGCACAGTGTTTAAAAAGCAGGAAATAAAAAAAAGAACTCACCTTGTGCTAACCCTGAGAGAGAGAAAGCATTTGAGCTCCATACTGTTTCAGAAATAATCCTTGATGTGGTTTAGAACAGGATGGCGTTTTATCACAGCAGAATTTAACTTTATCTCCTGTAGAATTCTGTTCAGGCATTAGCTCCGCTTCCTCTTTTTTTTTTTTTAAGCTAAGGACCCACAATCCGCGTTTCTCTAAGGGCTTCAAAAGAGGGGTTTGAGCAGCATGAGGCTACAACGGGTGAATTGTTTGGTATGTTAAGCAAAAAACTTCACCGACATGTTTTGTATAGGTATGGCCCTACAATATATGTTTCCAATATAGCATGATAGGTCCACTTTAAGAGAAATTCTAATAAAAGTTGCACAAAAACCTTGCAGCATGAGGTCAGATGAGCAGCATGTTGTCACTTTGTATTAAATATTCAGAGAGGTGGTATACGGACCGCTAATGGGCAGCGTTTACAGCAAAAGCAAACAAAGTGAAAGCCAAGGTTAACTATTTTAAAGTCATTACAGTGTTTTCCTTAAAATTATTATTACTATTATATGGCTCTGCCCTGTACTACAGCAAGAGTATTCTGCGTCGGGACTTCCTGCAACAACACCACGCCGTTATCAAAGATGTTCTATTGAGAAGACGATCACTACGTGACAAAAGTTTTCAAACCCGTGGCTACTGAAATCAATCTTACTAACTGCTGTCTGTGCAATTTACTCCGCGCGAGTTGGCAGACTTTATTTTGCTTACTTTAACATCATTTTTCATGGTGGGGCTAAGCCATTTCTTGGTATGGGTGTAGCCTACCCCAGCCATACCCTGGCGCTGCCACTGGTGGCACGTATGGGGCGGGCCATTCTGCACATGCGTTAAATGCGTTAAATTTTTTAACGCAATTAATTCAAAAAATTAATTACCGCCGTTAACGCGATAATTTTGACAGCACTAGTTTAGACATTTAAATATGTAAAAATGCGTAATTGATACGTTGAAAATATTAATTAAAAAGGGCATAATATCGTTTTTTTCGGAAAATATGTAAAAATCACAGTATAGTAAAAAAAAGACAAATGTATTCTGTCAAAATATCCTATTATCGTATGTTGAAAAAATGTATGTAAAGTTATCCATCTATCTATGGATCTAGACCAGCAACTGTATTTTGAAATAAATTATTTGATAGTAATAGTGTGTGTAGTAACGTGTGTGTGTATGTAGTAATGGTGTGTGTAGTAATGGTGTGTGTAGTAACGTGTGTGTAGTAATGGTGTGTGTAGTAATGGTGTGTGTAGTAACGTGTATGTGTAGTAATGGTATGTCTGTAGTAAGGTGTGTGTGTAGTAATGGTGTGTGTAGTAATGTGTGTGTCTGTAGTAAGGTGTGTGTGTGTGTGTAGTAATGGTGTGTGTAGTAACGTGTGTGTGTAGTAATGGTGTGTGTAGTAACGTGTGTGTCTGTAGTAAGGTGTGTGTGTGTAGTAATGGTGTGTGTAGTAATGTGTGTGTCTGTAGTAAGGTGTGTGTGTAGTAATGGTGTGTGTAGTAACGTGTGTGTGTAGTAATGGTGTGTGTAGTAACGTGTGTGTCTGTAGTAAGGTGTGTGTGTGTAGTAATGGTGTGTGTAGTAATGTGTGTGTCTGTAGTAAGGTGTGTGTGTAGTAATGGTGTGTGTAGTAATGGTGTGTGTGTGTAGTAAGGTGTGTGTGTGTAGTAATGGTGTGTGTAGTAATGTGTGTGTGCAGTAACGTCTGTGTGTGTGTAGTAACGTTTGTGTAGTAATGGTGTGTGTAGTAATGTGTGTGTGTGTGTAGTAACGTGTGTGTGTAGTAATGGTGTGTGTAGTAATGTGTGTGTGCAGTAACGTGTGTGTGTGTGTAGTAACGTTTGTGTAGTAATGGTGTGTGTAGTAATGTGTGTGTGTGTGTAGTAACGGTGTGTGTGTGTAGTAATGGTGTGTGTAGTAATGTGTGTGCATCTGTGTCGTGTGTTCTGCAGTCAGCCTGCAGTCCAGGGACCGGATCAGCTCCGGCGGCCCGGTGGTGGACTGCAGCCAGCTGTTCGACAACGATCTCCCAGACGGGTGAGTGACTCTGGAGAAATCTCTTATCGTCTCACAAGGAGTTTATCTAGAGGCTGTTGCCGATCCTAAATGTTCAGGTACAGGGTTTATAATGTTTCTGTGGGCATTAAAGCCAGCGTTTACAGCGAAGGGAAATTAAATTAAACCTGTTTTCCATTTAACTTAAATTAAGAGGTTTAACAACCATTGCCACAGAAAAAAACAATAGTAAGAGAAGCTTTGCACACGCTACAGAGTCCACAAAGATCAGATAAAATGTCTTTCTTTTAAAAATATTGAACGTTTTTTGCTGCTTTCTTCGTCTGTAATATATCAGGGTAATATATCAGGGTAATATCAGGGTAATATATCAGGGTAATATCAGGGTAATATCAGGGTAATTCAGCCAACGTTAACAATTTGAGAGTAATTTCAGTATTTTATTTCTAAACATCTTGGCATCTTTTATTCGTAGTTTTGACAGTTTTCATTCATAATTAATTGCTTATATATATAAATGTATATAATGACTGTCCATTGACACCTCCGTGGTGAAGCGTCAGACCTCATCACAAATAGCAAAGGTACTTATTGTTAAGAAGCAAATGAAGGGAAATTGCTTGTCCATTCTGAAATAATAATAATAATAATAATTCCTTACATTTATTATAGCGCTTTTTCAATGACTCAAAGCGCTTTACATATACACACATATATCAAACATGCAATGGTCAGATACTGTGGACAAAAATCAAATCATGTTATCTGATTTCTCTTACCAGTTGTTCGTACATTTCTCTATTGCTTTCATCTCCCCCAAAAGTACAGACTAGTATGTGTGATCTTGTGATCCATCTTCTCACTGCCTGTATGTTTGTGCTGCAGCTGGGAGGAGAGGAGGACGGCGTCAGGGAGGATCCAGTATCTGAACCACATCACACGCACCACGCAGTGGGAGAGGCCCACCAGGTGAGAGACACTCTGCAGGAACAGGCGGATAGACGATCCCTGACCTCGGTGCTCTCAGACGAGAGTAGATTTCTCCAAAGAACATAAAAAGAAAGCGGAGGTGTCAGACAGAGCGCTCCAGACGGTGTTTAATGATGCGGAAGAGCCAGCAGGTCACGGATCTGACAGGAGAGGAAGAGGAGAGGAGACGAAGAGGAGGGAGATCTTCCCCCGCTCCGTCTCCGTCTCTTTATCCATGTTTTATTTGTATGGGCTCATACCTCAGGCGGGTGCAGGAGTATGGATTTCCCATTTAGCACCTGAAGACTTCCGAAATGCAGCCTATTGATTAGCTGCTGTTGGAAGAGATCTCTCATTTAACACCTTCTTATACGCTTTCTTTTTAACACTGGTAGCTTTTCTACTGCTTGTCTTCATCTAGTTCGTCAACAACGTGTCATTATCGATGCTTAAAGGTCTTCCGGAGTGGCTGGAGTCCTACATCTTGGAAGTTAGACGGCATTTGAGCGCTTGCTTTTCCCTCAGATAGGTTTTTGAGTTAAAATGTTTTGGTTGTTATCCTGATATAAGGTCTGTGGTTAACTCAAGCTGAAGAGATTTTAGCGTTTTGTTCTACAACATAAAATATGTCAGTGAATTCCCCACTGGTGGATTTAAAAACAGCGGTTGCTAACAAGTGTCTTAATGAGACGACTAAACATCATCACGCCCAACATTAGCTGCTTAGCGGTGGTGACGTGAAGTCATGTGACCGTGCTGTAGTTCCTTTATAGCCCAACGTTAGCCGCCTTTAGCTTAGCGGTGGTGACATGAAGTCATGTGACCGTGCTGTAGTTCCTTTATAGCCCAACATTAGCCACCTTTAGCTTAGCGGTGGTGACGTGAAGTCATGTGACCGTGCTGTAGTTCCTTTATAGCCCAACATTAGCCTCCTTTAGCTTAGCGGTGGTGACGTGAAGTCATGTGACCGTGCTGTAGTTCCTTTATAGCCCAACATTAGCCACCTTTAGCTTAGCGGTGGTGACGTGAAGTCATGTGACCGTGCTGTAGTTCCTTTATAGCCCAACATTAGCCGCCTTTAGCTTAGCGGTGGTGACGTGAAGTCATGTGACCGTAGCTGTAGTTCCTCTATAGCCCAACATTAGCCTCCTTTAACTTAGCGGTGGAGACTTGAAGTCATGTGACCGTGCTGTAGTTCCTTTATAGCCCAACATTAGCCTCCTTTAGCTTAGCGGTGGTGACGTGAAGTCATGTGACCGTGCTGTAGTTCCTTTATAGCTTTTTAATTCAGAAGTGATGTTTTGTGGAGGGAATCACGTAGATGCTAACTTCTGGTCGTCCTACAAAAATATGTGATCCTGGCACCACTCTATAATATCATCACAATATCGATAACGTGACATTATTCCCCCTCTCCCCTCAGGCCGGCGTCAGAGTACTCGAGCCCCGGCCGGCCTCTCAGCTGCATCGTGGATGAAAACACGCCGGTCACCACCAACGGGGCGACGCCCACCACGATCCCGCAGCCAATCAACGGGGAGCAGCGAGCCCAGGAGAGGCGGGTCCGATCTCAGAGGCACCGCAACTACATGAGCAGAACCCACCTGCACACCCCCCCCGACCTCCCCGAGGGATACGGTGAGTGAGGATCAGAGAGACGTGGAGTAATAATGAAATAAAATATGTGAAAATCTCTGATATTTGGAGCTGCAGAGATTATTCTAGAGCCTTAATTAAACATTATTTCTTGGTCCATGGACATGCGGTCAAAACAAGCCTTAACTAACTAACTACAAGAAAAACAACATTTTAACAATCAAGGCGTAAAATAACTATTTCTGCTACAGTCAAACATCTGCTGAATAAACCGAGTGAACGACGGCTGTATGGACCCAAAAAAACACATTTGCTGTGATTTAATTAAAATAAATTGTTTAAAAGTATGCCAATATGACTACATAATAATGCCATTAAAAAAACAAGAATCTGAATTCATGCTTTTTCAGTTCTGTGCGCAAGAATGCGAGAAAACAACCTTTGAAATGCTTTTTTGGGTTCATTAGCGCTCGGCTAACAAATAATGTCAAGGCTTTAAAACGCCAGCCTACGTTAGTGTTTACACAGAAGACAGTCTGCTTCATATTAGGGCTGTCAAACGATTACAATTTGTAATCAGATTAATCACAGCTTCTTTATGTATATTGTTGGGAATGGAAAGATAAATGAAAGAAGGCGGATATATCCATTTCACATACAGTATGGATGTTGTATATATAACATTGTTCTGCGTGTCAAAATGAAAGACAGCCCACACACCTATCACTCATCAAACCGTGGGCTCTTATTTCATTACGTGTTGGTTTCTATCAACACGTAATGTTGGATCGATGTATATAGAGATGTAGGCCTACTACAGCAAAAGTATTCTCCGTCGGGACTTCCTGCAACAACACCACGCCGTTATCTTGATTCTGATTGGTCAGAAGACATTATCAAAGATGTTCTATTGGGAAGATGATCACTACGTGACAAAAGTTTTCAAACCGTTTCTAGTCTTCGGTATTTCCAGACAAGTGGCTGCTGAAATCAATCTTACTAACTGCTGTCTGTGCAGTTTACTCCCCGCGAGTTGGCGGACTTTATTTAGCTTACTTTAACATCATTTTTCATGGTGGGGCTGAGCCATTTCTTGGTATGGCTGTAGCCTACCGCAGCCATACCCTGGTGCTGCCACTGGTGGGATGTATGGGGCGGGCCATTCTGCGCATGCGTTAAATATTTGAACGCAATTAATTCAAAAAATTAATTACCGCCGTTAACGCGATAATTTTGACAGCATTACTTTATACACATTTTAGAAACACATGAAGATAAATAAATACCCGTCTTCCTGGAGAGACACTGAGTGAGATTTAACTGCAGAGGAAAGATGCATTTCTTTACTTCCAGTTGTAATATGTTGTGTCGTAATGGTGGAGATGAGGTCATTGAGGATATCTGAAATAAGTTTGGAGACACTCTGCTATGAATACTGTATGTCCAGCCTCTCCTATCTTAAGACGGATCAATATTTAATATTCTGATTGCTCTGGTTGCATCCTCCATGAAAGCCATCTCCACTTCCCCCTGAGCGCTGTGGTTATTGCGATGCTAACTCTAATCTGTGTGCTCGTTCAGCGCCACACACAGGAGCCTGAAATACTGGCTCCATTGGAGACAATCTAATTGAATTGATCTGGCTGTTAACGGCCTCTGTGCTGCTCTCTGCACACAGTCAGACAATCTCAAGCTTTCATGGGAGAGCCAACAAGCTCACAGTGAGATGTGTGCAGGATTTAAGGAGCCGGAGACACAGAGGACCGTAACGTCTTTGCACTTACAGCGCTTTGAGTTCAGAGCTGGAGCCTGGCTGCCGGACAGTTGCATGTTTCCACTGCAGCGGCGCCTTCAAAACTCAATCAAGCGTCTACAATCTTCCTGGCAGACATCAGGGACCCTAGATAACGGGATTAAAGTCAACGTTATTATCAATCTTTCAGTTTGTGTGCACAGACAGAGATCGAAATACAGTTTCCCACAATCCCGAATATAAAAACAAATTTATATAAAAATATCCATCCATCTTCTCCCGCTTATCCGTGGTCGGGTCTCGGGGGTAGCAGTTCCAGCAAACGTTCCTTTCCCCTCATCAATCAGCTCTGACTGGGGGGTCCCAAGGCGCTCCCAGGCCAGCGAAGAGATATAATCCCTCCACCTGGTCCTAGGTCTACCCCTCGGTCTCCTCCCAGCTGGACGTGCCTGGAACACCTCCCTAGGGAGGCGCCCAGGTGGCATCCTAACTAGGTGCCCGAACCACCTCAACTGGCTCCTTTCGACGCGAGGAGGAGCGGTTCAACTCCGAGTCCCTCCCGGATGACCGAACTTCTCACCTTATCTATAAGGGAGACGCCAGCCACCCTGCGAAGAAAACCCATCTCGGCCGCTTGTATCCGCGATCTCGTTCTTTCGGTCATGACCCATCCTTCATGACCGTAGGTGAGGGGAGGAACGGCCCGGTAGACGGAGAGCTTTGCCTTCTGGCTCAGCTCCCTTCTCGTCACGACGGTGCGGTAAAGCGACTGCAGTACCGCTCCCGCTGCTCCGATTCTCCGGCCCATCTCACGCTCCATTGTTCCCTCACTCGAGAACAAGACCCCGAGATACTAAAAATATGTGTGCAAATAATTATGGCGCGGAGTGGCGCAGCAGGCTGTGCGTTTGATCATCAGATCAAGGGGGCGTTGGGGAACTCCAGTTCGAAACCCGCTCCCGCCGCCACTGCGTCAGGCCGTTGTGTCCTTGGGCAAGACACTTCACCCGAATTTCCTCCTGTTGGTATTGTCCACCATTACATGTATGATCTGTATGTGTAATGTGTATCTGTAAAGCGCTTTGAGTCATTTATACATATACACACATTAAGACCTGAATAAAAGCACAACAATCAATATATACAAAATAACAGTGCAGACGTTTCTAAATTGTATTCAGTGGTAGGAGGTCCAGTACTTCCACTTCCTATATTCCACTACTCCTGCTTGACATCAGGGTTCCTCCGGTTTTATTTGTATTCACTGTACGATCAGATTCTTATATCTAATATTGTGATGTTTGTGTGTCCCTACAGAGCAGAGGACCACGCAGCAGGGTCAGGTGTACTTCCTGCACACGCAGACGGGCGTCAGCACGTGGCACGACCCCCGAGTCCCACGGTACGTACTTCCTGTTGGCAGAGTCTGTAAGGCAGCCGTGGTAGAGTCAGTCTGACTACTAAAGTCAATGTTTTCTCTTTTAATTTTGTCAGCCATTCAGAATAACACTTCAATCTGGAGAGACGGTTTTGATGAAAGAACACATATTTATTGCCAGGAATACACAAATGAATGTAATGGAGTTTTGGCGATTAGGCCCCGTTGTGCGGGAGTATCATTCGGGAGGGGAGACCCGATCCGATGAAACCCCCCGGGGTCTAGACACTGGTGGTGGTGAATGGATAGTTGGGGTCGGTCTGAAGAGGAGGAGCTTGACCCTGGCGGTGGTGAATGGATAGTTGGGGTCGGTCTGAAGGGGAGGAGCTTGACCCTGGCGGTGGTGAATGGATAGTTGGGGTCGGTCTGAAGAGGAGGAGCTTGACCCTGGCGGTGGTGAATGGATAGTTGGGGTCGGTCTGAAGGGGAGGGGCTTAGCTTGACCCTGGTGGTGGTGTATGGATAGTTGGGGTCGGTCTGAAGGGGAGGGGCTTAGCTTGACCCTGGTGGTGGTGAATGGATAGTTGGGGTCGGTCTGAAGGGGAGTGGCTTAGCTTAGAGCGAGTGATTGGTTAAGCTGGGGATTGGCGCCCCTGATCACTTATTGAGAGGAGAGAGAGTAGTTACATGGAAATAGTAAATGAATGAGGAAAGACAGACTTCCTGGTTGAACTTGCGCTGAGCTTCAGAACGTTTATTGCCAGGTACGTTTACACATTCAAGGAATTTACTTTGGTATCTGGTGGTGCGGACATAAACAATCTAAAACAATAAGTTGCAAAGTAGGTCAAAAAAGAAATGTATAAGGATAATAAAAAATACGTATTTTTATGAAACAATTCAGCATTAAAAAGGATGCTAAAGAAAAATATGCCTTAATAATAATAATAATAATAATAATAATAATAAATGAGAGAATTCGGCAGATATTTTATTTTTTTAACTACCTTTTAGTCGGCTCTCTTTTTTCTTCAACGATATGGATCCCAGTTTGTCTTACGTCATAAAAAGAGTTATGATCACATTTAGACACAGTTGTCTTTCACGATATATAAACTGACAGGAACATTTCAACATACTTTTCCGTTGCCACTTTTGTATGGTTTTTCTCCTTTTACTATCCACCTTATAAAGCGTGACACATAAAACACAGGAATAATAAAATGCTTTCTCGAGAAATCGGTTTGTCCACAGATGCTCACATCTCCTGCATGTACTGACATACCTGACTTCACACACAGATCGTGTCACGGTCTCTGTAATTCACCGTAAACCTGCAGCTGATTACGAGCTGACGTGCCGAGAGGAGCCCCGAGTCACGGAGCTCTGAACGATTTGGTTCTCTGCCGTTCAGATGTAATGCTACATAAGTCAAACACACATTTAACAATCGTAATAACACTTTTTATAAGTTTTCTCAAGTACCTTAACGCGCTTAGCTCAGGCCAGATAATATCAATAAAATATATCTGATATTAAAATACGTGGCCTATTGCTTTCATTCTATCAGTGAGTGAGCAACTATATGCTACGATCACACAGTAGGGGGTGCTACTGAGATACTTTAACACATATGTACAATATTTTTGTACATTTCACCAAAGTTCAGGTTTTAACCATGGATGTATAATAAGAGCTGGATACAGCGTGGGAGGCGGGGCCTCGTTCATTCCTATGACGGCCCGTCTACACTACAGCGTCGAAAGCTCCAATCTGCCCATTCACTTTCAATGGGGTGACGTCACGTAGCCGCGCTTTTTCGCCGAACTGAATTGTGGGTAGCAGAGCGGTCCGTCTCAGGCGTCTCCGGCGACAGAAGTTGAACAATGTTCAACTTCTGACGCCGGAGACGCCGGAGTAGCCAGCGCCAGCCAATCAAATCCCGTTTCCCAAAATCTGACAGCTGAAGCCGTAGCCAATCAAACCGCGTCTAAGCTGGGAGAGATATCCCGCCGTTCATTTCTATATTTCAAAAAAAGTCGGAGGAGAAACTAACTATCGCCGTAGCAATCACCCGGTTTTGTATGACCAGACCCTCTTCACCTACCGGGATACAAACCGGAGGAGCCAGGCATGGAGGGAGGTGGCAGAGACAGTGGGGGAAACTGGTAGGTTTTCGCCTGTTTGGGGAGTTTATATATATATATATTGCTCGCATAAAATCCCCGGGGGTTTTTGCTCTGTATGTCGGGGGCGGGAGATTCATGTGATTGGTTGTTGGTCGTGTTGCTTGAATAAAATCCCCAAGCTCCAGACACGCCCAGCTCCAAGCTATTTTTGAAGCTGTAGTGTGGACGCTCCGTGAGAGTTGCTCATTGGCGCATGAAGACAAAATGGCTCAACTTTTGAGAAAGCGAAATGTCACGAAAGTATTCATATATTCATATAATCCGTTCTTATTGTGCATCCATGGGTAAAGGTAAAACTCATGTAGTGCTGAACACGTCACATGAACGTGCCGGGCGGCTCGGTCCCGTGGGTTTGATGCGCGTTCATAATGTCGAGGAAAATAACTCTCAGAATAACGTTATTTGCACATTTTACAACATGAGGACCGAATGTTTTTAATGAGGGCAATACAAGTGTTCATACTGGGTCGTTTATTTAGTTTTTAAAAAATTATCCAACGATTTACAGACGTCTCTTTCCGATGTTAGTCAATGGGAAAAAGTATTTCTGGGCCCAGCGACTGATACGGAAGTGTAGTACCGCCGTTTGGCTACAACGAATATTTTCCTCGGAGTCCGGCGCACTTCCTGGGGGCTTGGTTTTAACAAGAATACCAAGTTTCGTGTCTGAAGATACTTCCCGAAATATTCCTCGAAATAAGCCCCGCCCACATATATGCGTTATGCTAATTAGCAACACTTCTAAGTAGGCGGAGCTTAGTGGTCCATCAGGCTTTTTTGTAGAGCTCATTTAGCTTAATATGTGTGCGAAATGTCAAGTAAATTAGATGCTTGCTTATCGGGAACATGCTGGTTCTTCTGCAACAACGTTTTGTTTAATGACGGCCATGTCTTTTTACTCATCTTGCTAGTCTTTAAAGGCGAAATATCGGACCTCACAACAAGCCTATTTACCTAATTTTCCAAACAAGCCAGTGTTCACTTGTCCTGACGTCTGTGCAAATGTTCGCAAGTTTTTGTCCATGCTAAGTCCCTCAAAAACAAGGACGACTAGCACTAAAGTCCTCGTGCCAGATGCTATCAATAATAGAGGAGAGATATTATGAAACCTGGCCTGCTGCTTGCATTCTCTCAGCGTTTGAGTGATGGATGATCTTTTTATTGCTCTTGATGGGAGAGTATTGGTCACGCCACACCTCGCCCGGCGCTCCAACGATTCGCTGCCAAGCTCTCATCGCTCGTGAGGCTCCAGAGTCCCCCTTTTGGCTTTAAAAGCCCCGAAATACAGAAGAGTCAGCGCATAGCGAAGCAAAGAGCGAGCCTGCTGTAATTTCTGAGTCTTTCTGTCTCCATGGAGTCCAGATGAAATGGGTTGCAGGGCAGCAGTAAATAATTTAGATGGGAGGAAGAAGAAGAAAAATTGAATAAAAAAAGTAATTTCTCAGACATCTCGGAATCTCGCAGTTAGTCAGTGCTCTGGTATGTTTTAAAACCAATATGATGTGTGAGCTTCGTCTCTGTTTGACCCCCCGTCCCACCCTGTGATATTTTTCATACATTCCTGCTATATTGTGTGCACTTCTGCAGAGATCTGAGTAATGTGAACTGAATCAGAACAACTGAAACATTCACTCCTGCAAAGAGGAACTTATTTTATAAATAAACATCTTCCTTGTTTCCTCGACAAAAATCCATTGGATTTTGGATTATTGACGGAAATAATCTCTGTCACAAACAAACATGTTTGATTATCTCCACATATTAACACCACTTTTATTATAACTGAAACATGAATCCAATCTCTGTTGGGCTATAAAGGAACTACAGCACGGTCACATGACTTCACGTCACCACCGCTAAGCTAAAAGTGGCTAATGTTGGGCTATAAAGGAACTACAGCACGGTCACATGACTTCACGTCACCACCGCTAAGCTAAAGGTGGCTAATGATAGCTTTGCCGATATCTGTGTTGATAGGTAATAGATTAAGAGCGGTGAATCAGCTTAGAAACAGGAAGCGCTCAAACGTTTGTGTGAGTTTATCAAATTTTAGAAATTATTCCATGTCAGCCACAGCTTGTCACAAAAAACCTGACTGATAGTGTGTTTAACAAACTTAAACTAGCTTTATTAAATGTCAGGTCTTTGCCAGGAAAAGCATTTTTAATCAATGATTTTATCACTGAGCACAATCTCGATTTTATGTTTTAACGGAAACTTGGATTGAACAAAATAACAGTGCAGCTGTTCTTATCGAATCCGCCCCTCCCAACTTTAGTTTTATGAGTCAGGAAAGAATGCATAAGAAAGGGGGTGGAGTTGCTATTCTGTTCAATGATTCCCTTCAATGCAGGAAGACATCTTATGGGAACTTTGCTTCTTCTGAATATGTTATAGATGCCATTGCTCCAACTAAGGTAAAGGAAGTGACTGGGAAGAAAATATCTCCACGGAGAAAGGCCATGACCGTTAAAACAGAAAAAAGAGAATGTCGAAAAGCTGAACGTAGGTGGCGAAAAACAAATCTCCAGGTTCACTTTGAAATCTATAAAGAGAGACTTGGCCTTTATAATTTGGAATTGAAAAACGCACGACAATCATTCTTCTCTGACATCATTACCAAAAACAAAAACAAAGCACGTGCCTTGTTTGCTACCGTCGACAGACTAACTAACCCCCCAGTGTCAGTAGCCTCTGAATTTCTATCCACCAGGGCGTGCAATGATTTTGCCTTCTTCACTGACAAAATTGTCTCTGTGTCCACTTAACATCAATTCAAACATCATGACACAATTCTATCAGATTAATGATAAAAACCTGGAGGACATTATTCATCTTCTGAAGTCCTCCTCCTGCTGCCTTGATATTATTCCAACAGATGTTTTTTGTTGCATGGCCTCAGATCTACTTCATATAGTAAACAAGTCTCTTCACTCAGGTATTTTTCCACAGGCCCTGAAAACTGCAGTCATTAAACCGCTCTTAAAAAAGAATAATCTAGACGCTTCAGTAATGAACAATTACAGGCCCATATCAAACCTTCCATTTCTAGGTAAGATCATTGAAAAAGTCGTTTTTCAACAGTTGAGTAATTTCTTGCATTTAAATAGCTGTTTCGATGTGTTCCAGTCAGGCTTTCGTCCAAACCACAGCACTGAGACTGCTCTTGTAAAGGTCTTCAAGGACATCCACTTAAACACAGACAGTGGCAGAACTTCAGCGTTAGTATTATTAGATCTCAGTGCTGCGTTTGACACTGTTGACTACAGCATATTACTAGACCGACTGGAGAACTGGGTGGGACTTTCGGAAACAGTTCTAAATTGGTTTAAATCCTACTTAAAGGACAGAAACAACTTTGTTTCTATAGGTACATACACATCTGAGTTGACAAATATGACATGTGGGGTTCCTCAAGGCTCCATCTTGGGGCCTCTTCTCTTTAACATCTACATGCTACCACTGGCTCAGATAATGAAAAACAACAAAATAAGTTACCATAGCTATGCGGATGACACACACATTTACATAACAATTTCACAAGGAGACTATTCTCCAATTCAAACACTGAGTAAGTGCATTGAACAAATCAATGACTGGATGTGTCAGAACTTTCTCCAATTAAACAAAGATAAAACTGAGGTAATGGTTTTTGGAGCCAAGGCAGAACGTATAAAAGTTAGCGCTGAGCTTCAGTCTGCAATGTTCAAACCAACAGATAAAGCCAGAAATCTAGGTGTAGTCATGGACTCTGACCTGAGTTTCAACAGTCACATTAAAACAGTTACTAAATCAGCCTACTATCACCTAAAGAATATATCTAGGATTAAAAGACTAATGTCACAGCAGGATCTGGAGACACGTGTCCATGCTTTTATCTTCAGTAGACTGGACTACTGCAAAGGTGTCTTCACAGGTCTCACTAAAACATCTATGAGGAAGCTGCAGCTGATTCAGAACGCCGCTGCTTGAGTCCTCACTAACACTAAGAAAGTGGATCACATCACTCCTGTTCTGAAGTCTTCACACTGGCTTCCTGTGTGTCAAAGAATAGATTTCAAAATACTGCTGCTGGTTTATAAAGCACTGAATGGTTTAGGCCCAAAACACATTTCTGACCTCCTGCTAAATGATGAACCATCCAGATCTCTCAGGTCTTCAGGGACTGGTCAGCTTCCTGTCCCCAGAGTCAGAACTAAACATGGAGAAGCAGCGTTCAGTTATTATGCTCCAAGTATCTGGAACAAACTCCCAGAAACCTGCAGGTCCGCTGCAACTCTGACTACTTTCAAATCCAGCAAGAAGACTTTTTAATGACTGATTTTAAATGCCATTTTCTTAATGTCTTTAATTTTTTTGTAAGGCACTTTGAATTGCCTTGTGTTGAAAAGTGTTATATAAATAAACTTGCCTTGCCTTGCCTAATGTTAGGCTATAGAGCAGTGTTTCTCAAACTTTTTCATACCATTTATACCAATAAAAAAACACTCGCGGTCCACCTAACTCCACAAATATAAAAAAAACACATAGTTTTTCTAGAACACATTACAACTCGCCTGGAAATGGTACAAACAAGTGGCAACATGTGATGAGGGTGTTGTGCTTGGCTATATCATGCAATCGAAAGTGAAACTTAAGCTCGCTCCATTGCGGAGATATTCCGGCGAGAGTGCGGAAAACTGAAATGTATTTATTTATTTCAAATGTGAAATTTTACCAATATACTCACGGACCACTAGGGGGCGCTCACGGACCACCAGTGGTCCACGGACCACACTTTGAGAAGCACTGCTATAAAGGAACTACAGCATGGTCACATGACTTCACGTCACCACCGCTAAGCTAAAGGCGGCTAATATTGGGCGTGATGACGTTAAATCGTCTCATTTAGACACTTGAACTGACGCATTTATGTCGTAGAACAAAATGTTAAAATCTCTTGTGTTACAGACATTATTTCAGTCAGTTTCAGTTTTATTTTTGATACATTCCTGTTTTATTGTGTGTTGTTCCACAGAGACCTGAGTAATGTGAACTGTGAGGAGCTGGGTCCTCTCCCTCCTGGATGGGAGATACGAAACACAGCCACGGGGAGGGTCTACTTTGTCGACCACAACAACCGAACCACGCAGTTCACTGACCCGCGCCTCTCCGCCAACCTGCACCTTGTCCTAAAGTGAGTGCTACAGTACAGGAAAGAGGTTCCGGACAAATAAATTAGACGGAACATAAAATAAAACTGGGTATAAAAGCAAGAGAGATTTATTTCCCGTCTCCGTTTTCTCTTTGTTTTGCAGTCCGAGCCCGAGCCCCAACGGTTCTCGAGGGGCCATCGAGAGTCAGAATGTCAGGTAAGGATTTCGGGCTTCACGCCAGCAGACTGGAACACACACACGCACACACACATACACACACACACACATACACACTCTCAGACACGCTGCCTCCCCCTCAGTGGATGTTTTACAGCCGGATCCTGTGCCAAGGTGTGTTCGCCACCTGTAGAGCTTCAGAGCAGAGTAGCAAGAAGTACTCAGATCTAGTACTTGAGTAAAAGAAGTACTCAGATCTTGTACTGGAGTAAAAGTAGAAGTACTCAGGTATTGTACTGGAGTAAAAGTAGAAGTACTCAAGTCCGTCTTTTACTATCAGATCTTGAGTAAAAGTAGAAGTACTCAGATCTTGTTCTTGAGTAAAAGTAGAAGTACCAGAGTGTAGGAATACTCTGTTGCAGTAAAAGTCCTGCATTCAAAATGTTCCTCAAGTGAAAGTAGAAAAGTATTCTTATCAAATATAGTGAAAGACAGTGAAAGTAGTCGTTGTGCAGATTGGTCCATTTCAGAATAATATATATGATATGTTTTATAATGATTGATCATGAAAGTGTTCTCAAAGCTGGTGAAGGTGCAGCTAGTCTGAAGTACTTGTAGACTGCAGGGTAGCTGGTGAAGGTGCAGCTAGTCTGAAGTACTTTGTAGACTGCAGGGTAGCTGGTGGAGGTGCAGCTAGTCTGAAGTACTTTGTAGACTGCAGGGTAGCTGGTGGAGGTGCAGCTAGTCTGAAGTACTTTGTAGACTGCAGGGTAGCTGGTGAAGGTGCAGCTAGTCTGAAGTACTTTGTAGACTGCAGGGTAGCTGGTGAAGGTGCAGCTAGTCTGAAGTACTTTGTAGACTGCAGGGTAGCTGGTGGAGGTGCAGCTAGTCTGAAGTACTTTGTAGACTTCAGGTAGCTGGTGGAGGGCAGCTAGTCTGAAGTACTTTGTAGACTGCAGGGTAGCTGGTGAAGGTGCAGCTAGTCTGAAGTAACTTTGTAGGACTCAGGGTAGCTGGTGAAGTGGCAGCTAGTCTGAAGTACTTTGTGTAGACTGCAGGGTAGCTGGTGAAGGTGGCAGCTAGGTCTGAAGTACTTTGTAGACTTGCAGGGTAGCTGGTGGGAGGTGCAGCTAGTCTGAAGTACTTTGGAGACTGCAGGGTAGCGGTGAAGGTGCAGCTAAGTTTGAAGTACTTTTGTAGACTGCAGGGTAGCTGGTGAAGGTGCAGCTAGTCTGAAGTACTTGTAGACTGCAGGGTAGCTGGTGAAGGTGCAGCTAGTCTGAAGTACTTTGTAGACTGCAGGGTAGCTGGTGGATTTACTCCAGGTTGGACTAAAGTCGATTCAACAATTGTTAGATTTCACATCATTCATCTGTGAATGTAACTAAGGTACTAAATACATGTAGTGGAGGAAAAGTACACCGTGTACCTCTGAACTGTAGTGGAGTAGAAGTACAAGTACCTCAACATTTTACTTAAGTACAGTACTTGAGTAAATCTACTTAGTTCATTTACACCTCTGCTGCTGATCAAAGAAAAACATAGTCTTTCTTTTCCCCACACAAAAAGTACTCTCCTCGCCCCGCCAAGGTTTTTGATCGTAAAGGCGTTTTACCACACACTCCGTCACAAAGCGCTGGCCAGACTTCAGATGTGGAGAGCGAGGCCGCGGAGCGCTAACTGGATGCCAAGTCCATGAATGAGCTGTGTGTGTGTGTGTGTGTGTGTGTGTGTGTGTGTGTGTGTGTGGTGTGTGTGTGTGTGTGTGTGTGTGTGTGTGGTGTGTGTGTGTGTGTGTGTGGGTGTGTGTGTGTGTGTGTGTGTGTGTGTGTGGTGTGTGTGTGTGTGTGTGTGTGTGTGTGTGTGTGTGTGTGTGTGGTGGTGTGTGTGGTGGTGTGTGTGTGTGTGTGTGTGTGTGTGTGTGTGTGTGTGTGTGTGTGTGTGCATCTCGCTACATGCCTCGTGTTCAGAATCTCTTCCCCGTGTGCAGCTGTTCAAACACCCACTGTGCATCGATAGATTTACCCAGAGTTCCTTGCAGCACAAGGTGGAGCAGTGTACGCCTGACCTCGTTCCTCCAGATCAGGTTTCCTTTTTTTCTGACGGATCAAAGAACGTGTTTGGGTTTTTGCATTTGCTTTCACTTCATCCCGTGAAGAAGTCTTATAGAAACGGAGCCCACATTTGTTTTTAATTTGTGAAGTTAATGCCCAGATGTGAGAAATTATCATGCATTGAATTTCTACCGTATATTTATTCTCGGGGGATTATTAGCGCACATCAAAGACAGGAAGTGGGCGTGTTTTTGGGAGGGTTATCAGTATCACAATATAAAAGTAACCTGATTACTTTTGGATTACGACGATATCAAATGCAATGCCGATAAGAACACGAGAAAATAAATATCAATAAGATGTTTCTACTTATTATGTAAGACATCAGAACCATGCGACCTTGGACAGGAAGAAGATATTTAGGATCAAAAGTGATTTTATTGATAGGAAAAGCTGCCTTTCATTTTCATTCAGCATATTTCCAGGGGGTCCGCGGGGTCTTGAAAAGTATTAAAAGTGGATAAATCAATTTAGCGAAAATTAAGGCTATTAAAAAGTATCATTTCCCAAGGTGTTACATTTGTAGCTTGTTTTCAATAAGTATATAAATTGTCCAGAGAGGTTGTGTTCTGCAGTCTGCCTGAATGTAGTCATGGCGTAGGTGTGTAGTGAGATTTATTGATGGCATCCCGTTGGACGTCATCTGAACAGGACATCGCACGCTCACTGCTTGATAGCTCGCGAAGGTCCGTTTACGCCGGTTGCTAAGCAACATCGTTATGGAAGGGAAATGCAAGTCTGCGTCCAAATGGTTGGAAGATAAGGAGGAAGGACAATCAATACTGTATATAGTCGATGTGAGGTCAAGTGTGTCGTCAAGGTAACCGGTTAAAACTCGAAGTGGCGATGAGTTCTTAAAATGTGTGGAAAGGGTCTTAAAAGAGGCCTTAAAAGGTTTTACATCTGACTTCAGGACTCATGCAGATTAGCTTAGAGCTGACAGAGAAGAGATAACATCTGATCCTTTACAACAAACACTAAATGCTGCTTTTAGGTTTCTACTATCACTGTCATCGTGCTAGTTATCCCCAAATCTTAGACTTTTTTTGGGTGTTTTTTCATGTAAGTGTGAGGGAATACCGTTTTCTTTGTATCCTGATTATCCCATTAGATGTAACCCATTACTCCCAAAGCCTGCACGGGATTTATTTTATACACAGGCAATGGGTTCTCTGCAGCTGTCAAATGTATTTGTCAAAATCATCTAAAACTCACATAAAGTCTTAGGCCCGGACACACCAAGCCGGTGTTGGCCGTCGGTGGGCGTCAGGCCGACTCAGATTGGTGTGTCCCGCACCGTCGTGTCTTTTCAGCCGTGCCGACACCTTTTTGGTTCAACATGTCGACATGTCGAATCAGTGGGCAGTCGGCTAAAAGCTGTCGGCCAAATAAATCACTCTGATTGGCTGTTCAGCTAGCGAATCAGTGCATGAGAAGCGAAACGGAAGTGAGGACCCAAACAAACCATTAAGAAGGCAAATCTGAGATTTCATTTACCTCGACTCAGGTTGGTGAAGGCCCCGTGAGCTGTAGAGGGAAAATGGAACACACGCTATTTGTTGTTTGTTTATATCACGCAGTCTGTTCTTCTTCTCTCGGTTATCACGCAGTCTGTCTTCCGGTTGTTGCCTCTTTTGGAATACTACCGCCGCCTGCTGGTAAGGAGAGGTATTGCCACTCATGCATGCGCAGTTCGTACGTGCTTCTTGGCCATCGGCTGAAGTCTTTGCGGTGTGTTCCGGTCATAGACTGTATATATAAATGGACGTAGTGTCCGTGACGTCACCCATGGGATTCTGCAGAGTTGCCGAGAAGCCTAAGTAGGCGGGAGTCGGCCACTAACGGCTCCACAGTGACAGAGTCTAACTCCCGCCTGCTCCAGATAAGGGCAAAGAGGCGGAACCTCCAAAAGCCTTAAGATAAGTCCGATATTTAAATGAAGAATACTCCACCAGGCACCAACACAACAAACACGTCCGGGTTCAAGTTGTGTTCCCGGGATCAGCCCAGCAGTTGAGCCCCTGTAGCATCCTGGAGCTAACGGAGCTAACGGAGCTAGCAGAGAGACAGAAAGCTAGAAGCAGCACTCACTGTAGAGACCTGCCACTCAAGATGACCACGCCCTAATTTATGCTACAAACGTTAAGGACCTAATATAACTAAAAGGGTTGCGTTCTAAAACAATTCACCGCCCACACAGCAGTCATGAAGGGGGAATCTAACTATACAGAGAATATGGTTTTTTTTAAACCCGATGTAAACATGTTTATTTCTGCTGTAAAGTAAAGTTGGTCATTTTAACATGGGGGTCTTATGGAAATTGGGGGTCTATGGAAATTGGGTCATGAATTGCTCCCTTCTGCAGCCTGCTCCTACTGGCCACTAGATGAACTGCAGTTTGAGGCACTTCCTTATTGGCCTCCGGCTCCGCTTGGTTCCAGTGCGACACATGGCCAAACGCAGAGACGCGAGGCGACACAACAGTCGGGGGTCCGTCTGTGTCCGCTTGGTGTGTCCGGGCCTTAAGATTGAAACGCCGTACATCTCCTGGTTACTCCAGGACACGTGGGCCTGGGTGGAATGACTTGTATACAAACATTAACGCTCTAAAGACCTCTTTATTTATCCGTCCCGACTAAAGCTGCTCCATTACCGCTCAGAGAAAAGGACTTCGGAGGGGACTTTCTCGCTCGTGACTGGAAAAGATATCAGTCGTCATGGATTTCCATCGAGACATCTGCCTTTTATCAAGTCCGGGACGCTAGAAATGTTCACCCCTCGTGTGCCGTCATCCCTCAAGAATGTTCGATATATATATATATATATATATATATATATATATATATATATATATGTCAAAGTTACGGTTTATGGCCTTTTTTTATTTGCTAACGACACTGCCGGAGCATCCACACTGAGGGTCTTCTAATTCAAGGTTAGAGCGGTAACTGAATCCGTGGCTGCAGGGTCGCCCTCCGTACAGGAATATCCGTGTCATCTCCCAGACATTTGTGATTAGTTGCAAAGTGAAAACATTGCTTTTACTGCGCCAACTTTAGTCAACATGCACCAGCTCATGGGTCGAGATGTTGGAGAGAGACGAGAGAGGAGCAGGAATGTTTGATTTATGGTGAACGTGCAGGAGGAGATGCTCTCCCTCCCCTCCCATCCGTGAGTCTATCATGGCAACAGTACACATCCTTTACTCAAGTAGAAGTACAGATACTCGTGTTTAACAGTACTCTGGTAAAAGTAGAAGTACTGACTAAACTTCTTAAGTAGAAGTAAAGAGGCTTTGAAGTGTACTTCAGTAAAAAGTACCCATAGCTAGCAGCTGCTTTAAAAGTACCTGACCTCCCTTTATATCAATAGAACAATAATGTCATTGTTAGCTAATGAATGTTTCCATGGTGACCAACGGCAACATGACAACGTTTCCATTGGTCCCTCTTCTTTAGAGAAGACCAGGAAGTGATGGATACACGGATCGTGCTCCAACCAATAGGCACGCAGTGACTCTAAAGAATAATGATCACGCACCAACACACATTCAGACTAAAGGAACCAGCTGTTTGGAGAATGAGAGAAGTAGAAAGTACAGGTATTGAGTTCAACATGTAAGAAGTAGAAAGTACAGGTATTGAGTTCAACATGTAAGAAGTAGAAAGTACAGGTATTTGGGTTCAACATGTGAGAAGTAGAAAGTACAGGTATTTGAGTTCAACATGTAAGAAGTAGAAAAGTACAGGTATTTGAGTTCAACATGTAAGAAGTAGAAGTACAGGTATTTGGGTTCAACATGTGAGAAGTAGAAAGTACGGTATTTGAGTTCAACATGTAAGAAGTAGAAATACAGGTATTTGGGTTCAACATGTGAGAAGTAGAAAGTACAGATATTTGATGTTCACATGTAAGAAGTAGAAAGTACAGGTATTTGAGTTCAACATGTGAGAAGTAGAAAGTACAGATATTTGAGTTCACATGTGAGAAGTAGAAAGTACAGGATTTGTGTTCAACATGTAAGAAGTAGAAAGTACAGGTATTTGAGTTCAACATGTGAGAAGTAGAAGTACAGGTATTTGGTTCAACATGTGAGAAGTAGAAAGTACAGGTATTTGGGTCAACATGTGAGAAGTAGAAAGTACAGATATTTTGAGTTCAACATGTGAGAAGTAGAAAGTACAGTATTTGTGTTCAACATGTAAGAAGTAGAAAGTACAGGTATTTGAGTTCAACATGTGAGAGAGTAGAAAGTACAGGTATTTGTGTTCAACATGTAAGAAGTAGAAGAAGTACAGGTATTTGTGTCAACATGTAAGAAGTAGAAAGTACAGGTATTTGGGTTCAACATGTGAGAAGTAGAAAGTACAGATATTTGTGTTCAACATGTAAGAAGTAGGAAAGTACAGGTATTTGGGTTCAACATGTGAGAAGTAGAAAGTACAGGTATTTGTGTTCAACATGTAAGAAGTAGAAAGTACAGGTATTTGTGTTCAACATGTAAGAAGTAGAAAGTACAGGTATTTGGGTTTCAACATTTAAGAAGTAGAAAGTACAGGTATTTGTGTTCAACATGTAAGAAGTAGAAAGTACAGGTATTTGGGTGTTCAACATGTGAGAAGTAGAAAGTACAGATATTTGAGTTCAACATGTGAGAAGTAGAAAGTACAGGTATTTGTGTTCAACATGTAAGAAGTAGAAAGTACAGGTATTTGAGTTCAACAGTGTGAGAAGTAGGAAAGTACAGGTATTTGTGTTCAACAGTAAGAAGTAGAAAGTACAGGTATTTGTGTTCAACATGTAAGAAGTAGAAAGTACAGGTATTTGAGTTCAACATGTAAGAAGTAGAAAGTACAGGTATTTGAGTTCAACATGTAAGAAGTAGAAAGTACAGGTATTGTGTTCAACATGTAAGAAGTAGAAAGTACAGGTATTTGAGTTCAACATGTAAGAAGTAGAAAGTACAGGTATTTGTGTTCAACATGTAAGAAGTAGAAAGTACAGGTATTTGGGTTCAACATGTGAGAAGTAGAAAGTACAGGTATTTGAGTTCAACATGTGAGAAGTAGAAAGTACAGGTATTTGAGTTCAACATGTAAGAAGTAGAAAGTACAGGTATTTGTGTTCAACATGTGAGAAGTAGAAAGTACAGGTATTTTAGTTCAACATGTAAGAAGTAGAAAGTACAGGTATTTGAGTTCAACATGTAAGAAGTAGAAAGTACAGGTATTGTGTTCAACATGTGAGAAGTAGAAAGTACAGGTATTGAGTTCAACATGTAAGAAGTAGAAAGTACAGGTTTTGAGTTCAACATGTAAGAAGTAGAAAGTACAGGTATTTGAGTTCAACATGTAAGAAGTAGAAAGTACAGGTATTTGTGTTCAACATGTAAGAAGTAGAAAGTACAGGTATTTGAGTTCAACATGTGAGAAGTAGAAAGTACAGGTATTTGAGTTCAACATGTAAGAAGTAGAAAGTACAGGTATTTGTGTTCAACATGTGAGAAGTAGAAAGTACAGGTATTTGAGTTCAACATGTGAGAAGTAGAAAGTACAGGTATTTGAGTTCAACATGTAAGAAGTAGAAAGTACAGGTATTTGAGTTCAACATGTAAGAAGTAGAAAGTACAGGTATTTGTGTTCAACATGTAAGAAGTAGAAAGTACAGGTATTTGAGTTCAACATGTGAGAAGTAGAAAGTAGAGGTATTTGAGTTCAACATGTAAGAAGTAGAAAGTACAGGTATTTGGGTTCAACATGTGAGAAGTAGAAAGTACAGGTATTTGAGTTCAACATGTGAGAAGTAGAAAGTACAGGTATTTGAGTTCAACATGTAAGAAGTAGAAAGTACAGGTATTTGTGTTCAACATGTAAGAAATAGAAAGTACAGGTATTTGAGTTCAACATGTAAGAAGTAGAAAGTACAGGTATTTGAGTTCAACATGTGAGAAGTAGAAAGTACAGGTATTTGAGTTCAACATGTAAGAAGTAGAAAGTACAGGTATTTGAGTTCAACATGTAAGAAGTAGAAGTAGAGGTATTTGGGTTCACATGTAAGAAGTAGAAAGTACAGGTATTTGAGTTCAACATGTGAGAAGTAGAAAGTACAGGTATTTGTGTTCAACATGTAAGAAGTAGAAAGTACAGGTATTTGAGTTCAACATGTGAGAAGTAGAAAGTACAGGTATTTGAGTTCAACATGTGAGAAGTAGAAAGTACAGGTATTTGTGTTCAACATGTGGAGAAGTAGAAAGTACAGGTATTTGAGTTCAACATGTAAGAAGTAGAAAGTAGAGGTATTTGGGTTCAACATGTAAGAAGTAGAAAGTACAGGTATTTGTGTTCAACATGTGAGAAGTAGAAAGTACAGGTATTTGAGTTCAACATGTAAGAAGTAGAAAGTACAGGTATTTGTGTTCAACATGTGAGAAGTAGAAAGTACAGGTATTTTAGTTCAACATGTAAGAAGTAGAAAGTACAGGTATTTGAGTTCAACATGTAAGAAGTAGAAAGTACAGGTATTTGTGTTCAACATGTGAGAAGTAGAAAGTACAGGTATTTGAGTTCAACATGTAAGAAGTAGAAAGTACAGGTATTTGAGTTCAACATGTAAGAAGTAGAAAGTACAGGTATTTGAGTTCAACATGTAAGAAGTAGAAAGTACAGGTATTTGTGTTCAACATGTAAGAAGTAGAAAGTACAGGTATTTGAGTTCAACATGTGAGAAGTAGAAAGTACAGGTATTTGAGTTCAACATGTAAGAAGTAGAAAGTACAGGTATTTGTGTTCAACATGTGAGAAGTAGAAAGTACAGGTATTGAGTTCACATGTGAGAAGTAGAAAGTACAGGTATTTGAGTTCAACATGTAAGAAGTAGAAAGTACAGGTATTTGAGTTCAACATGTAAGAAGTAGAAAGTACAGGTATTTGTGTTCAACATGTAAGAAGTAGAAATACAGGTATTTGAGTTCAACATGTGAGAAGTAGAAAGTAGAGGATTTGAGTTCAACATGTAAGAAGTAGAAAGTACAGGTATTTGGGTTCAACATGTGAGAAGTAGAAAGTACAGGTATTTGAGTTCAACATGTGAGAAGTAGAAAGTACAGGTATTTGAGTTCAACATGTAAGAAGTAGAAAGTACAGGTATTTGTGTTCAACATGTAAGAAATAGAAAGTACAGGTATTTGAGTTCAACATGTAAGAAGTAGAAAGTACAGGTATTTGAGTTCAACATGTGAGAAGTAGAAAGTACAGGTATTTGAGTTCAACATGTAAGAAGTAGAAAGTACAGGTATTTGAGTTCAACATGTAAGAAGTAGAAAGTAGAGGTATTTGGGTTCAACATGTGAAGTAGAAAGTACAGGTATTTGAGTTCAACATGTGAGAAGTAGAAAGTACAGGTATTTGTGTTCAACATGTAAGAAGTAGAAAGTACAGGTATTTGAGTTCAACATGTGAGAAGTAGAAAGTACAGGTATTGAGTTCAACATGTGAGAAGTAGAAAGTACAGGTATTTGTGTTCAACATGTAAGAAGTAGAAAGTACAGGTATTTGGGTCAACATGTGAGAAGTAGAAAGTACAGGTATTTGAGTTCAACATGTAAGAAGTAGAAAGTAGAGGTATTTGGGTTCAACATGTAAGAAGTAGAAAGTACAGTATTTGTTTCAACATGTGAGAAGTAGAAAGTACAGGTATTTGAGTTCAACATGTAAGAAGTAGAAAGTACAGGTATTTGAGTTCAACATGTAAGAGTAGAAAGTACAGGTATTTGAGTTCAACATGAGAGAAGTAGAAAGTACAGGTATTGAGTTCAACATGAGAGAAGTAGAAAAGTACAGGTATTGAGTTCAACATGTGAGAAGTAGAAAGTACAGGTATTTGAGTTCAATATGTAAGAAGTAGAAAGTACAGGTATTTGAGTTCAACATGTAAGAAGTAGAAAGTACAGGTATTTGGGTTCAACATGTGAGATAGAAAGTACAGGTATTTGAGTTCAATATGTAAGAAGTAGAAGTACAGGTATTTGAGTTCCATGTAAGAAGTAGAAAGTACAGGTAGTTCAACATGTAAGAAGTAGAAGTACAGGTATTTGAGTTCAACATGAAAGAAGTAGAAAGTACAGGTATTTGAGTTCAACATGTAAGAAGTAGAAAGTACAGGTATTTGAGTTCAAAATGGAAGAAGTCAAAGTAAAAATGGTCAGAAAAAT
The DNA here is from genome assembly GCA_023974075.1 of Chaenocephalus aceratus. Classification (NCBI taxonomy): domain Eukaryota; kingdom Metazoa; phylum Chordata; class Actinopteri; order Perciformes; family Channichthyidae; genus Chaenocephalus; species Chaenocephalus aceratus. The sequence goes on from JAMFTG010000308.1 coordinate 94,311, forward strand.
AAGTAGTGGAGTAAAGTACTGATACCAGAAATATGTACTTAAGTACAGTAACGAGGTCTTTGTACTCCACTACTTCCCAACTCTGGAGTCTAGTGCAGACGATAAAGAGGACGTCTGAGTGTCCTCGAGGCCCCTCTGTGGTTTTTTGTGATCGCAGGAAGTGATTTAGCAGAAATTGGTTTGAGCTGGGCAGACAGCAGAAACCAAACTCAGTCACTTTGTGGAGGAGACGTTGTCATTGTGGTCGAGGAGAAGGCAAGATATAGAGCAGATAGTTGAGAGGAGCAGATTTCAGTCGAGACGTTTCAGAATACAGTCTGACACATCAGTCTGTATTTTAGCGATTGAGCTTTAGTTTCAGAAAGAACCTTAGAGGTGCAGGGATGAAGTATTTTTGTAGGACAACTTCAAAGTTAGCATCTCCCTGGTTCCCTCCACAAAAATCCAATGGGATTCTCCATGGGATTTTGGATTATTGCAGAGAATAATCTCTGTGACAAACAAACGTTTATGATGACGTCGCCACCGCTAAGCTAAAGGTGGCTAATGTTGGGCTATAAAGGAACTACAGCTCGGTCACATGACTTCACGTCACCACCGCTAAGCTAAAGGCGGCTAATGTTTGGCTATAAAGGAACTACAGCGCGGTCACATGACTTCACGTCACCACCGCTAAGCTAAAGGCGGCTAATGTTGGGCTATAAAGGAACTACAGCGCGGTCACATGACTTCACGTCACCACCACTAAGCTAAAGGAGGCTAATGTTGGGCTATAAAGGAACTACAGCGCGGTCACATGACTTCACATCACCACCGCTAAGCTAAAGGCGGCTAATGTTGGGCTATAAAGGAACTACAGCGCGGTCACATGACTTCACGTCACCACCGCTAAGCTAAAGGCGGCTAAGTTGGGCTATAAAGGAACTACAGCGCGGTCACATGACTTCACGTCACCACCGCTAAGCTAAAGGCGGCTAATGTTGGGCTATAAAGGAACTACAGCACGGTCACATGACTTCACGTCACCACCGCTAAGCTAAAGGCGGCTAATGTTGGGCTATAAAGGAACTACAGCACGGTCACATGACTTCACGTCACCACCGCTAAGCTAAAGGTGCTAATGTTGGGCTATAAAGGAACTACAGCGCGGTCACATGACTTCACGTCACCACCGCTAAGCTAAAGGCGGCTAATGTTGGGCGTGATGGCGTTAGTCGTCTCATTTAGACCAGTGGGGTATTTACTGACGTATTTGATGTCGTAGGACAAACATCTCTTCAGCTTGTGTTAACCACAGACCTGAATTCAAGCTGACAGACATGGGTATTTTTTCCAGCATCTCTGTGCTCGTTCTGTTTATGACCCTGCGACCTCCCCCCCACCCACCGGAGTGCAAAAGGCCACTGTGCACATTATCCTTTAGTGCCGGCCCAATAAAGGCTCTTTTTATTCGGTATGTGTGTGTGTGTGTGTGTGTGTGTGGTGTGTGTGCGGTGGGGTGGGTGTGTGCGGTGTGTGTGTGGGTGTGTGTGTGTGTGTGGTGTGGGGGGGTGTGTGTGTGTGTGGGGGTGTGTGTGTGGGGGTGTGGGTGTGTCTGGGTGTGTGTGTGTGTGTGTGTGGGGGGGGGTGTGTGGGGGTGTGGGTGTGTGGTGTGTCTGGGGGTGGGTGTGTGGGTGTGTGTGGTGTGTGTGTGGGTGTGTGTGTGTGGTGTGTGTGTGTGGGGGTGTGTATCTCTCTGTGTGTGTGTGTGTGGTGTGTGTGTGTGTGTGTGTGGTGTGTGTGTGTGTGTGTGTGTGGTGGTGTGTGTGGGTGTTGTGTTTGTGTGTGTGTGGTGTGTGTGTGTGTGTGTGTGTGTGTGGTGTGTGTGTGTGTGTGTGTGTGTGTGTGTGTGTGTGTGTGTGTGTGTGTGTGTGTGTGTGATGCCACCCTCTGTCTTCCTAACACAGTGGCTGGTTCAAAGTGGGGACCCCTGTCATCGTTACCCACAGAGGATGTCCTCAGCCTGCTCGCTGTGGTTCGCCGCTGTGTTGGAAACATCTCATCATGAATCTGCTTTCTTTTTAGTTCTTGGCACATTTTGGTCTTTTTTTTGAAAACAAAATGAAGCAAACGTTCATACATCTCACTTGGCCTATCCAGGGACCCCCTGACTGTTTATCCCCCCTCATGATGCATTACATTGATGTTCTTTTTTCCTGTGAGCCATGGGCATCCCTCTAAATAGCAGCCAGTAGTTTACAACATTCTGATGACATGTATTGTTTGTATTGAATTGTTTGTATATGTCTGTTTGTCTTCTGTCTGTGTGGTTGCCCTGGTTACGCCACCTATTTTTCTATAAAGTGAAGATTTGTTTACCTACTTTCGCTCTGATGGAATAACCGTAGCTGTTGAACAAAGTAAAAAAAATAACAGCATTCTGATTTCTCTCGCCCCTCCTTCTCCCGCCCTCCTCCCAGTCGTCAGAACCACCTGAAGGACCAGGTCCAGCAGGTTCCGGTTTCGCCCGCCCAGCTGCCCGAGGAGAACGAGTGCCTCACGGTGCCCAAGTACAAGAGAGACCTGGTCCAGAAGCTGAAGATCCTGCGGCAGGAGCTGTCCCAGCAGCAGCCGCAGGCCGGACCTGCCGCATCGAGGTGTCCCGCGAGGAGATCTTTGAGGTGAGGACGGAGACAATCAGAATCAGATATTCGTCCCACAGAGGGGAAAATCTCCCCTAGAGCACCATTGAGTTCTTTGTAACCAGATGTCTCTCAGAGGGGCGTGGGGAGGGGCTCCTGTCTTCATCTAAAGTAACAGACAGAGAATCAGCACTTTGGAAACAGGGCTGAAACAGAGGGGATTATGGGTAATGCTGCAATGATCTGTTGGGTTTCAGCCAATCAGAGACAGGCTCTGGATATCTCTGAGCCCTGTGATATATTGATGATAACAGTAAATAGGAGACCTTTAAAGATAACAAAAAAATTACAATTTATACAAATAGACATCCTGTAACCGTTCTGACGATTTAGCTGCCAGGTTATTATTGCACAGTTATTAACGGCATATATAATATATTGCACACAGTTGGTATTTAACATCAAGTGGTGTTATAGTCTGGAAATCATCTGAGGGGGAGGGTTGTTTTTTAGCCGGTACATGATTTAAAGGTGGGGTAGTAGTAAGTTGAGAAACCGGCTCGAGATCGCTAGAATTTGAAAATACACAACCGGAGAAAATCTGCCACTTCCTCTCAGAGCCCCTCCCCCAACACACACGAACGCGCACATGACCAATGAGGGCGCGAGATCAGTGTGTGCCCCGATGGAAGGCTGACAGGCAGGTAGGCCATTTTTTTACGAGGCTCAGGCCGTCTGCAGGTGCTGCTGCTCTGAAGATGCAGAAAAAAACCTCCCCAAGCTGAAGACGTGCCGGAGAGAGACCTCATCTCAAACAAGACGTCTGCTTTACATTTCTGACTTCACACATCATAGATAACTGTGAGCGAGGAAGACTTCTCAGACAACCTGCACCATGACCTTCATGGCAGGAGACCAGGAGAAGAGCCAGGTGTTTAATACATTTTGACCTAGTGGTCAAATGGTGGTACTACAACTGCCTCAAAGCACTTTCCCATTGACCTACATTGGAAAACAGCAATTTGATTTGAATATCCATTAGCGTTCTAAAAGATTCATCGCTTGCTTAAAGGCCGAATCCAAGTTATTTCCCCCTACATTCATTAGACTGAGCCGAAACCAGACGCAAGGTAGCGGGTGGGAGGCGGGGCTTAAGTATGTGGGTGGGGCTTACATTTGGAGGTGGGGTCAAAGGAAAAAGTGTGCATGCTCTATGGGTACAATGGAACAAAAATACCCATACCTTCCCTAGATCTTCACTGGATCTTCTAAGATGTTCCCTTGATGTTCCCTTGATGTTCCCTTGATGTTCCCTTGACAATCCCTAGACCTTCCCTTGATCTGACCTTGGTCTTCCCGAGACAATCCCTAGATGTTCCCTTGATGTTCCCTTGATGTTCCCTTGATCTTCTCTGGATCTTCCCTGATCTTACTTTGGTCTTCCCGATAATCAAGCCAAGCCACCCTCCGCATCGGAAGATCCATACCAATTTAGGCATAGCTTATCACCAATCCGTTTAGCCGGGCCTTACGGCTTCTACAGATGACATTTTTTATGGATTTGTTGTCAAAGCACTTCAGATATTCATTGCTATCGGATGTTAAGAGCATTCCATGGAATATAACAAAAAGTGTATCTCGAGCCAGTTTCTGAAACTTACCTACCCCACCTTTAATCCAAAGGGAAATTCAGTCGTCTCAGCCAGAGCATGCATTAAATTAATTAAGAATGCATAACGAAATGGAAAACATGGAAAGACTTTGATATTTGCTCCATTGCTCGACCACCTGCAGGATCTAAGTTTCTCCGAAGCTAAGGCCAACAAATCTACTTTCAGCACTGACAGCTTTAAACAATAGAAGTATGGTGTTTATTTTCAAACAGTTGAAATTCAAAGTACAAGCACACGATAGATTGGAGATATGTGAAATGGGACAGCCTGATAAGCTATGCCTAAATTGGTATGGATCTTCCGATGCGGAGGGTGGCTTGATTATCTAGGGAAGACCAAAGTAAGATCAGGGAAGATCCAGAGAACATCAAGGGAACATCTAGGGAACATCAAGGGAACATCAAGGAACATCAAGGGAACATCAAAGGAACATCTAGGGAACATCTAGGGATTGTCTAGGAAAGACCAAGGTCAGATCAAGGGAAGATCTAGGGATTGTCTAGGGAAGATCTAGGGAACATCCAGGGAACATCAAGGGAACATCAAGGGAACATCAAGGGAACATCTAGGGATTGTCTAGGAAAGACCAAGGTCAGATCAAGGGAAGGTCTAGGGATTGTCTAGGGAACATCTAGGGATTGTCTAGGGAAGATCTAGGGATTGTCTAGGGAACATCAAGGGAAGGTCTAGGGATTGTCAAGGGAAGATCTAGGGATTGTCTAGGGAACATCAAGGGAAGGTCTAGGATTGTCAAGGGAAGGTCTAGGGATTGTCTAGGGAAGATCTAGGGATCATCCAGGGATCATCCAGGGAACATCAAGGGAACATCTAGGGATTTTCTAGGGAAGACCAAGGTCAGATCAAGGGAAGATCTAGGGAACATCAAGGGAACATCTTAGAAAGATCCAGTGAAGATCTAGGGAAGGTATGGGTATTTTGTTCCATTGTACCCATAGAGCATGCACACTTTTTCCTTTGACCCCACCTCCAAATGTAAGCCCCACCCACATATTTAAGCCCCGCCTCCCACCCGCTACCTTGCGTCTGGTTTCGGCTCAGTCTAAAGAATGTAGAGGGGAAATAACTTGGATTCGGCCTTTAAGCAAGCGATGAATGTTTTAGAACGCTAATGGATATTCAAAGTCAAATTGCTGTTTTCCAATGTAGGTCAATGGGAAAGTGCTTTTAGGCAGTTGTAGTACCACCATTTGACCACTAGGGAAATGTATTAAACACCTGGCTCTTCTCCTGGTCTCCTGCCATGAAGGTCATGGTGCAGGTTGTCTGAGAAGTCTTCCTCTCACAGTTATCTATGATGTGTGAAGTCAGAAATGTAAAGCAGACGTCTTGTTTGAGATGAGGTCTCTCTCCGGCACGTCTTCAGCTGGGGAGGTTTTTTTTCTGCGTCTTCAGAGCAGCAGCACCTGCAGACGGCCTGAGCCTCGTAAAAAAAATGCGCTGGAATGTTCTGGAACAGCCTCGTCTGTTAATCTGAACCAAGACATTTTTGTTGGCTGATCTCAATGTGAGAGGGGGGGGGGGGGGGGGGGGGTGGTCTTGGAGGTTAAGTTAAACAGAACTGCAGTGGAGCGAGCTGTGTACTTTTTTTTAGATAAGACGTTCCCATTTCTCCCGGGTGTTTCTGCACGGCAACGTGAAACCTGGAGACCTGTGTGTATTATTATAACTCACCCTCATCAGAGTTAGGAGGGTTACAATAACTAAATACCTGTACGAAATGTAATCAGGAAGCTAATCTAAGTATCACGATTTAGAGTAAATGTGGCCTGATTACATTGTTTTGTAAAAACAACGAAATAAAGAAAGTAATTCTCTGATTCCAGATTTGTGAAAATGTTTTGTTTTACTCCTCCTTGATAATTAATTGGAAAACAAATCTCTAAGTTGATGTTTACAAAACAACATTGGAGAGAGGCATCTTCGACTTTGGAAAACACAGATCGACATATCTTAGATCAGTCAACAACAACAACAGAAACGATTGATATCTGGACAACAGCTGTTGACTGTTTCTCTAACGATGTGTCTTTGCATCTGTGCTGCAGGAGTCGTATCGCCAGGTGATGAAGATGAGGCCGAAGGACTTGTGGAAAAGGCTGATGGTGAAGTTCAGAGCAGAGGAGGGGCTGGATTACGGAGGAGTGGCCAGGTGAGCAGAGAGGCATTTAAACATGAAACACGCACTCTGTAAAAGCTGTCCCTCTGCTGCCCCCTGGTGGAGGAACCAGAGAACACACCCCTCTCACTTCCTGACTCTGATGCACCCGCAGCGTCCTCTGTGTTTGCTTCATATCTCCTCTGTGTGCAGGGAGTGGCTGTACCTGCTGTCTCACGAGATGCTGAACCCGTACTACGGACTCTTCCAGTATTCACGAGATGACATCTACACCCTGCAGATCAACCCCGACTCCGCCGTCAACCCTGTGAGTCTCAGTCGTTCACAACAACCGACAAATACTCACATTATAGCCAGATGTTATGTTTCTTTACGCAAACATTCAGAAGGGTTTCTTCGATCCCTTGGTGAGCGCTGTCAGACCTGAAGCAAATACTGAGGCTGCTTCTATCGCCGCGAAGAAGCTCATTGTCTCAAGTGTCCTTATTCAGTGGGTCCATGGCCGTAATGTCACTCGATGTGGGACTGTTTATGTTGCTAATGCTGTTGTTGTTGTCACTTTGTTTTGTTTTCTATTACATGACATGCACTGCAACATTGTTTTTTATTTATTTATTTTACTATCAATCAATAATGTATAAATGTGAAGCACTTTCTGTGTTCAAACTTCTCAAGTTAATATAAAACGTTTTCCACATTTACATTTTTTATTATTATTACATTTTTCTTCGTATCATTTCTTTAATTCTACAACAGAGCGACAGCCTGTAAACCTGATCTCCCCGGGGCCTATACTACGAAGCTGGTTCACTTTTAGCCGGCTAGATAACTTATTCTGAACGGCTAGCCTGCGCCCGAGCAGCACAGGTTCCAGGAGAAGAGATCGGGGTTGCGTTCCGATAATCCAAAAATCAGCTCCTAAATTCTAACCCTATCGTCTCTCTTGACCTCTGAGTGAAAGGTCACGGGGTTAAGGGATAGTGGATAGGAGAATTCAAAAGGACTTAGGAGAAGAGACTGCGGTACTTTAGAGAATCCGAATGCACTTTCACTATCTGACGTGTTTATGATGCGCCAGCGGACGTCCTGAATGTGCGTCTGCTGCTGTGGGGTAACCATGGAAACCACAGTTTTCCTATACAGCGACTACAACATGGATGTTCAATAAGAACGAGGGACTGCTGTGAACTCATCTAGAGACTCTGCACCGTGCTCTGATGCTGCTGCTTTGCTTTATGAACGTGGACAACAGAGAAACAGATTCTTCATGACCAAAGCTGGAATTGAAATAAAAAAGGAAAGTGAAACTTCTGCTCGTCTCCCTCTTCCTCCGGTCCACTTAATACAAATGATCCCAATACGTATGTATGTATGTATGAACTAAAGATCTTAAAATCAATACAGATGTATGTATTATAAACGTTAGTCCTTAACATCTATCTCTGTGTATATCACCATTCAAACATATTTTAAAAGTTTGAACAAACCCCACACAGCTCAGTGAAGACTGAAATGTTGACTTATTTGATCATTTCAGTAAAAACTAACGTTCATATTTCTCTCTTGATTATAATACTGATGAACGTTCAGAACAAAGCACTTTGGCAACTTACCACCTATGTTTTAAAATGCTTAATAAGCACCGTAACGTTCATGATATCATTTCTCGGTCATAATCGGTTGTTTCCGTGAACGGCCGACTGTTGAGTGACGGCAAATGCTGCGGCTGCAATGCATTGTGGGGCAGCACTTTCTCCTCTCCTTTCGTCAAGGGAGGTCCAGTGGTTCCTAAGCTAAAGGAGGTTATAAAGGAAGCTTAAAACCTCCTTTCCTTTCATGTAGGGAATTGGAACGGCACTTATCATGGCTGCCACTGAGGGACTTCCGGGTCCTTTCACTCCGTCAGGAAGGTTCCTCAGCTAAACGGACGATTGGAACGCAGCCCAGCTGTGCGGAGTTCTTCTTCTTCTCTCTTCTTCTTTTCTTTGCTTTAATGGCGAATCGCTTCCACTTGGAGCATATCGCCACCTACTGTTGATTTATTTAATGTATAAACTGCCCATATTGTTCATGTAGAACAGTGTTCACGTAAGCCTTCATTGATTTTATTTTTCATTGAATGTAACCGTTTCAATAAGGATACATCTATTACAGGTTGAGGTAGAGACCCTGGTGGAACAGCTGATTACAACAGTGTGATCAAGTCCTTTTACAGGAGAAAGGAAATACAGTTTAAACTGCCGTTGCAGTTCAAGTCACCGACTGTGTGAACGTGAACATGAATAGAATATCACCTCCATCTTCAGAGCAATCTGACTATTATAACATCAGCGTTAAGAAAGCACTTAATATCTGCCACAACATCAGTACCCGGATCAGAGTACATTAAGTACAGTCCGCGGCATATCACTTCATAATAGGGGTGTAACGGTATCCGTATTCGTCCCGTACCGTCACGGTTCGGACGTCACGGTTCGGCACATGCAGTCACACGGCGAATACGCCTATTTTTTTACGAGTGGGAAAAAAGTAATTCAGGGCAGCATCCACTACACTATTATACTCCAGGGGGCGGTATTGCGCCTAAAAGCTGTTTGCCAGCCGCCCTGAAACAACAAATGAAGAACAAGAAGAAACACAAACAAAACGAACTAAATACAAGAAGGAGAAAAGTTAGTATGGTGAGTTCAGATAACACACAGGAGCTAGAACCCACCTGCTTCTTTTAAATCAGCTGTGTGGGAACATTTCGGGTTCCCTGTGGACTAAATAACGATGAGGTGTGCTAGTGGTGGATCGGACGAGGACGGTGTGTCGGCGTTGTTCGATAGCGGTGCGGTATGCTAATGGGAACACACGCCAAACATGCTAAATCATTCAGAAGGCATCACTCAGATGTGCCAATCACCGGAGCCCGGCAAAAGACTACAGCAGTTCAGCAGCTGATCCCCGCTGCTTTGAAGAAGCCAAGAGACATGAGAGCCGAGAGACCAACATAAATAACGGAAGCTTTTGGCATAATGTTTTTCAACGACTTTGCGCTCTGGAAACACTTTCTTATTATTTATGATGTAATATTTTCAAGACATTCTTTTTAGTTTTACAGCTTGATGAAACCTTTTAGTTTGACATCAGCCATTATAGATGATCTGGCCATCTGAGTGTGTGTGGTGCTGTTTATGGTTTGTTTTTAACTGTGTAATACAGTTAATGATTCCAAATGTCAGAGTTCCTTATTTTGAAACTGAAACTTGCACTACTGTTAAAAATAAATAACAACAAACCTGGAATTGCGTATTTGGGACTTTTTTTTGCTTTTTTGTTGTTGTACCGAACCGTGACCCCCAAACCGAGGTACGAACCGAACCGTGACTTCTGTGAACCGTTACACCCCTACTTCATAATGTATCATATATCTCCTGATCTGAGTCAGCTGAGCCGTATCTGGCCGTGCAACACTCACAGTGTCACGACTGGATGCAGAAGTATTATTTTAAGCAACACATTAAGTTGAGGAAACACTCGAGACAAATGTAATGAAAGTCAGATCGTGTTTTAGACGGGCAGTGATATCATAAACCTGTTAATGTACGCATTCAAACACTTGTTCTGTTCCAGCTGTATTCACCTTGCAGGTGCAGCTCTGAGGCTTTGATCCTGATCAAGTGTTTAAGTCATGGATGTTTAAAGTTAACTTCTTCATGTGTCTAATATTTAGTTGACGTTTCATTCAGGAAGTATGACGCTGCGCTGTCAGTGCGCTTCTCCATGTTTGTGATTGGTCGAATGCTCCAGATCCCACCCCTCTCATGTGAACGCGCACCTAACTAGATAGGACACGGCTGGCTGAGCGATCCACTTGATAACCAGCGTCGTAGTACAGTTTAGCGGAGCGCGTATGTTTTGGATTAGGCCAACCGGCTAACTCAAACATATCAGGTTAGGTTTGAACCGGCTTCGTAGGACAGGCCTCAGAGTAAATGGACTCCTACACTTCATCCTCAGTCCCTTCAGCTGTTCACTCTCCTCTGTATTGCTCGTTAACGGACCGCGTTCCTCCCCTTCAGGAGCACCTGTCGTACTTCCACTTCGTGGGGCGGATCATGGGCATGGCGGTGTTTCACGGCCACTACATCGACGGGGGCTTCACGCTGCCGTTCTACAAACAGCTGCTGGGGAAACCCATCACTCTGGACGACATGGAGTCTGTGGACCCGACCTGCACAACAGCCTGGTGTGGATCCTGTACGTACACACACTTTGTACACTGATAACAGCACACACACTTCATACACTGAATAACAGCACACACACTTCATACACTGAATAACAGCACACACACTTCATACACTGAATAACAGCACACACACTTTGTACACTGAATAACAGTACACACACTTTATACAACTCAATAGCAGCAAAAGTACAGGTATTTGAGTTCAACATGTGAGAAGTAGAAAGTACAGGTATTTGAGTTCAACATGTAAGAAGTAGAAAGTACAGGTATTTGAGTTCAACATGTGAGAAGTAGAAAGTACAGGTATTTGAGTTCAACATGTGAGAAGTAGAAAGTACAGGTATTTGAGTTCAACATGTGAGAAGTAGAAAGTACAGCTATTTGAGTTCAACATGTGAGAAGTAGAAAGTACAGGTATTTGAGTTCAACATGTAAGAAGTAGAAAGTACAGGTATTTGAGTTCAACATGTGAGAAGTAGAAAGTACAGGTATTAGAGTTTCAACATGTGAGAAGTAGAAAGTACAGGTATTTGAGTTCAACATGTAAGAAGTAGAAGTACAGGTATTTGAGTTCAACATGTAAGAAGTAGAAGTAGAAAGTACAGGTATTTGAGTTCAACATGTATGTAAGAAGTAGAAAGTACAGGTATTTGAGTTCAACATGAGAAGTAGAAAGTACAGGTATTTGGGTTCAACATGTGAGAAGTAGAAAGTACAGGTATTTGAGTTCAACATGTAAGAAGTAGAAAGTACAGGTATTTGAGTTCAACATGTAAGAAGTAGAAGTACAGGTATTTGAGTTCAACATGTAAGAAGTAGAAAGTTCAGGTATTTGAGTTCAACATGTAAGAAGTAGAAAGTACAGGTATTTGAGTTCAACATGTAAGAAGTAGAAAGTACAGGTATTTGAGTTCAACATGTAAGAAGTAGAAAGTACAGGTATTTGAGTTCAACATGTGAGAAGTAGAAAGTACAGGTATTTGAGTTCAACATGTAAGGTAGAAAGTACAGGTATTTGAGTTCAACATGTAAGAAGTAGAAAGTACAGGTATTTGAGTTCAACATGTGAGAAGTAGAAAGTACAGGTATTTGGGTTCAACATGTGAGAAGTAGAAAGTACAGGTATTTGAGTTCAACATGTAAGAAGTAGAAAGTACAGGTATTTGAGTTCAACATGTAAGAAGTAGAAAGTACAGGTATTTGAGTTCAACATGTAGAAGTAGAAAGTACAGGTATTTGGGTTCAACATGTGAGAAGTAGAAAGTACAGGTTTTGGGTTCAACATGTAAGAAGTAGAAAGTACAGGTATTTGGGTTCAACATGTAAGAAGTAGAAAGTACAGGTATTTGGGTTCAACATGTAAGAAGTAGAAAGTACAGGTATTTGGGTTCAACATGTAAGAAGTAGAAAGTACAGGTATTTGAGTTCACATGTAAGAAGTAGAAAGTACAGGTATTTGGGTTCAACATGTAAGAAGTAGAAAGTACAGGTATTTGAGTTCAACATGTGAAGTAGAAAGTTCAGGTATTTGAGTTCAACATGTAAGAAGTAGAAAGTACAGGTATTTGAGTTCAACATGTAAGAAGTAGAAAGTACAGGTATTTGAGTTCAACATGTAAGAAGTAGAAAGTACAGGTATTTGAGTTCAAAATGTAAGAAGTAGAAAGTACAGGTATTTGAGTTCAACATGTAAGAAGTAGAAAGTACAGGTATTTGAGTTCAACATGTAAGAAGTAGAAAGTACAGGTATTTGAGTTCAACATGTAGAAGTAGAAAGTACAGGTATTTGAGTTCAACATGTAAGAAGTAGAAAGTACAGGTATTTGAGTTCAAAATGTAAGAAGTAGAAAGTACAGGTATTTGAGTTCAACATGTAAGAAGTAGAAAGTACAGGTATTTGAGTTCAACATGTAAGAAGTAGAAAGTACAGGTATTTGAGTTCAACATGAGAAGTAGAAAGTACAGGTATTTGAGTTCAACATGTAAGAAGTAGAAAGTACAGGTATTTGAGTTCAACATGTAAGAAGTAGAAAGTACAGGTATTTGAGTTCAACATGTAAGAAGTAGAAAGTACAGGTATTTGAGTTCAACATGTAAGAAGTAGAAAGTACAGGTATTTGAGTTCAACATGTGAGAAGTAGAAAGTACAGGTATTTGAGTTCAACATGTGAGAAGTAGAAAGTACAGGTATTTGTGTTCAACATGTGAGAAGTAGAGAGTACAGGTATTTGAGTTCAACATGTAAGAAGTAGAAAGTACAGGTATTTGAGTTCAACATGAGAAGTAGAAAGTACAGGTATTTGAGTTCAACTGTAAGAAGTAGAAGTACAGGTATTTGAGTTCAACATGTAAGAAGTAGAAAGTACGGTATTTGAGTTCAACATGTAAGAAGTAGAAAGTACAGGTATTTGAGTTCAACATGTAAGAAGTAGAGAAAGTTCAGGTATTTGTGTTCAACATGTGAGAAGTAGAAAGTACAGGTATTTGAGTTCAACATGTGAGAAGTCAAAGTAAAAAGTCGTCAGAGAAATAAGAAGTGGAGTAAAGTACTGATTCCAGAAACATGTACTTAAGTACAAGTATTTGTACTCCACTACTTCCCACCTCTATTAACATATAACTCAAAACCCCACTGACACTTTACCTCAGCAACATCACAGACTCTATGCATTACATAAACACAATGTACACAATATCTTGTTTTTCATTATGCCAATTCTACTTCTACGATTTCAACCATATTCAATGTAAATACTACTATATTGTCTTATGTTATTATAGTATTAGTTTTGTACCTGTGTTTTATGTTTATGTATACACCACAACACCAAGTCAAATTCCTCGTCGGTTAACCTCCCTGGTGATAAACCTGTTTCTGATTCTGACTCTGAACAGTAATAACTCTTCGGTGTACATTCAAAGTACATTTCTGAATCCCCAACAACAACTCTGCAAACTCAGTAAAGTACGTTTCTGTACTTGTAAAGAAAATATGTTTAAATAAAGTTATACAGATATTTTCTTTCCTTCAAACTGATGAGTTCTGAGTGTATCCCTCTCTCCCCTACTTTGAGCACAGCGCCCTCTAGAGTCGTTCAGTGGTCCTACATCAGTATAAGTTCTTCAGGTTTTGTTTGCCTTTATTCCCGAGAGGCTTGAGGGGACCAGAGGAGACGACTCAAATCCTCTTTCTCGTCTAACCACTTCTCCTTAACCACTTCTCCTTAACCTCAGTGAGAAACGTCGTGAGGCGAAGGACACATGGCTATTTAAATGTTTTTATTTGAAGCTGATTGATGTTCACAGTTCTGCTTTTGGTGTGCCATATTGTCAATCAACCAAAGAGGAACAACAAGGACGTGAAGGGTTACTGATTACTTATTTAATAACATCTGCTGTTTTAATGGATCAATACACACTCTTATATAATGTATATAATATCTTTTGTTTAATTTCTTTACTAGTAGCTTGGTCTTTTATAGTGTATTATAACGTCTTTCGATACTCTATTTTTATACTGTGATACGTATAAATGTACTCTTATATTATTTTAATTTATATATTTTTATATATCTATCATATAACATGCTCAAAACATTAATGAATGCAACTAATAATTATTAAAATATAATTATACTTACATCACCACGTGTCCCGGGTGTACAAAAAAACACCTCGCTTATGTATTTGTAAAATAAAGTAAAAATAAATCAATAATAATGATAGATAAAAAATATTGATTAAAGGGGACCAATCATGCAAAATGCACTTTGTGTCCCCGGTGTGTCGGGGAACTCACGCAGCGTCAGGAAATAAACCCTCTCTCTTTTCCTCCGTACCCAAATCTCTAAAAACGGGGAACAACGGAGCTGATCCAGATTTGCGTCCGATATGACGTAACATCTGAAATGTGGACCCACGGCCCAATCAGAAACGTTGCTATCAGAAACAATGCCCGACTGTTTTGGACGTAATATGGTCGGTGTTTACATTAGCATCGCTAACACTCAGAGCTAACCTGTGCTGGAGAGCATGTGTGTGAAGAAGCAGGAAGTAGAAAGGAACTCACCTTGTGGTGTAACCGGCAAGAGAGAAAGCCTTTGAGCTCCAGACTGTTTCAGGCCTTGATGATCCATGATATGGCGTTTCATCACGGCAGCATTTATCACGGCAGCATTTAGTTTAGACGGTAGCTGCTGGGTCCCGCATAAGCTCCGCCCCTCCTCTTTAAAGCTGTATACCCAAATCAGCACTTTAGAAACAGGAAGTGAAATAGAGGGATATGAGGCATGGCTAGAATGGGGGATCTGTTTGGTATTTTGAGCAAAACACTTCATAGACATGTTTTTTATATATCTTTATATATCTGAGAGCTATGCTGTTGCCTACAGATAGCTTGATAGGTGACCTTTAAGATGTGCAAGTAAATGTTATCTGACCACACGGGCTGCGAAAGGAGCTCCCCGGTGTTTTATTGGGACCTCTTTCTTTGCACCGACGGTAACGATATAAAAGCTTGCTATTGTCGTCCCACGGCGATCTAACAGCTCTCCTCTCCTCAGGGACAACGACATCACGGGGGTGCTGGACCACACGTTCTGCGTGGAGCACAATGCGTACGGAGAGATGATCCAGCACGAGCTGAAGCCAGCGGGAAGAGCCTCCCCGTCACGCAGGACTCCAAGAAGGAGTACGTGAGGCTGTACGTCAGCTGGCGCTTCCTGCGAGGCATCGAGGCTCAGTTCCTCGCGCTGCAGAAGGGCTTCAACGAGGTCATCCCCCAACACCTGCTGAAGGCCTTCGACGAGAAGGAGCTCGAGGTACAGTCCGCCTCCTAAAGTCTCACACATCTGCATTCACCTTCAAGGGCATTAGGAGTTTTCACTCGAGGTAGGATTCAAGGATTCAAGGCTTCAAGGAGTCAAGGCTTTTATTAGCATTTGTACATTAGCTACAGTGTAGAGATATGTCAATGAAACACGTAGGTCCCAGACTCCTCCTCTTCCTCCTCTTCCTCCTCCACCTTTGGCTTTTTAGATTTTCCACACATAATGGTTAAGATAAAACAACAACAAAACTAACTTGACAACAATTAGAAATAATAAGTAAATACAAAAGATATCCACTGACGTGACATTGCTTCAATTATATTAAAGGTCCCGTGTCATGGCCATTTCTACTGATCATAATTCCATTGTTGAGGTCGAGGCTAGGCAAGTTTATTTATATAGCACCTTTCAACACGAGGCAATTCAAAGTGCTAGAATAGATTTATATTGTTCAATGTTCCAAACTCACATTGGTTTCTCACAGCATCTCTGTAAAGTGTGTGTATCACTCTCTGTCCTAAACGGCTTGTTGGAGCTCCTTCCCCCCCCCCTCCCTGTGAGCCCAGTGGCCTTCAGCGAGACACAGCGAAACCCAGCCCGAACACACACACACACCCACAGCCTGGCTGGGAGTGTGTGTGTGTGCCCAGGCTGAGTTCCGCGGTGTCTCGCCGACCCCACACCAGTGAGCCGGCTCACACTGTCCCGCTCCATTTTCTGCAACGTCCCGCCGAGTGTGTGTTTGTGTGTGTGAGGAAGTCCGCGGATTGGTCCAAGCGTAACGGCTCCGCGGACGTAACGTGTACGTGTTACGTTAGGTCACTAACCCGAAATACGTCACTATACCCAAGAAGTAAACAATGGAAAAAGAGAAATCCTCAACGAGGCGTTCTGATTGGGCAGCACACAGGTCTTCTCTGTGTTAGAGTTGTACTCGCTACAGGGTGCACTTGAGGGTTTGAGACTCTGCGGGGCGGTCACATGCAGAACAACCTTCAACAACAAGGGACGGTAACAACCGGAACAGCATGCATGGGACCTTTAAAGACAGTTAATATAAATACATACACATAATGGTAATCATGTTTTTTTCTAGAAAGATATGGCATGAGGTGACACTGAGGAGCTGATTTATCAGTTCTCGTGCCGCTCGTAAACTAGATGTCTCGGAAACAACAACGTGACGTTGGAGCTCCGTGAAAACAAAGCTGTCTCTGCCGTCTGACGCTCCGTTTGATTCTCATTTCTGGAGTCATTCGTTTTTTAACATTTTTGGTGGAAAATCTACATTTTGGTTTGTTTGAGAGTAAGAGGGCGCACGCTGAGAGTAAGAGGGCGCAGACTGAACCCTGATAAGGACAACAAATCTAATGCAAATGTGTATTTTCTGTCATTCAAATAATTATTAATAAATACAAATATTAATAAATACAAATAATAATAAATACAAATAATATGTATTTTCTGTCATTCAAATAATTATTAATAATACAAATATTAATAAATACAAATAATAATAAATACAAATAATATGTATTTTCTGTAATTCAAATAATTATAAATAAATACAAATAATGTATTTTTCTTTAATTCAAATAATTATTAATAAATACATATTATAAATACAAATATGTATTTTCTGTAATTCAAATAATTATAAATAATATGTATTTTCTGTAATTCAAATAATTATAAATAAATACAAATAATGTATTTTCTTTAATTCAAATAATTATTAATAAATACAAATATTAATAAATACAAATAATATGTATTTTCTGTAATTCAAATAATTATAAATAAATACAAATAATAGTATTTTCTGTCATTCAAATAATTATTAATAAATACAAATAATGTATTTTCTGTCATTCAAATAATTATTAATAAATACAAATATTAATAAATACAAATATTATGTATTTTCTGTCATTCAAATAATTATAAATAAATACAAATAATATGTATTTCTGTAATTCAAATAATTATTAATAATACAAATATTAATAAATACAAATAATATGTATTTTCTGTCATTCAAATAATTATAAATAATACAAATAATGTATTTTCTTTAATTCAAATAATTATTAATAAATACAAATATTAATAAATACAAATAATGTATTTTCTGTAATTCAAATAATATAAATAATGTATTTTCTGTAATTCAAATAATTATAAATAAATACAAATAATATGTATTTTCTGTAATTCAAATAATTATTAATAAATACAATATTAATAATACAAATAATATGTATTTTCTGTCATTCAAATAATTATTAATAAATACAAATATAAATAAATACAAATAATATGTATTTTCTGTAATTCAAATAATTATAAATAAATACAAATAATATGTATTTTCTGTCATTCAAATAATTATTAATAAATACAAATAATGTATTTTCTGTCATTCAAATAATTATTAATAATACAAATATAATAAATACAATATTATGTATTTTCTGTCATTCAAATAATTATAAATAAATACAAATAATATGTATTTTCGTAATTCAAATAATTATTAATAAATACAAATATTAATAAATACAAATAATATGTATTTTCTGTCATTCAAATAATATTAATAAATACAAATATAAATAAATACAATAATATGTATTTCTGTAATTCAAATATTATTCAAAATACAAATATTCATAATACAAATAATATGTATTTTCTGTAATTCAAATAAATTAATAAATACAAATAATGTATTTTCTGTATTCAATAATTATTAATAAATACAAATAATATGTATTTTCTGTAATTCAAATAATTATAATAAATACAAATAATATGTATTTTCTGTAATTCAAATAATTATAATAAATACAAATAATATGTATTTTCTGTAATTCAATAATTATTAATAAATACAAATAATAGTATTTTCTGTCATTCAAATAATTATAAAATAAAATATTAATAAATACAATATATGTATTTTCTGTAATTCAAATAATTATAAATAAATACAAATAATATGTATTTTCTGTCATTCAAATCATTATAAAAAATACAAATATTATGTATTTTCTGTAATTCAAATCATTATAAATAAAACAAATAATATGTATTTTCTGTCATTCAAATAATTATTAATAAATACAAATATTATGTATTTTCTGTAATTCAAATCATTATTAATAAATACAATAATATGTATTTTCTGTCATTCAAATAATTATAAATAAATACAATAATATGTATTTTCTGTCATTCAAATAATTATTAATAAATACAAATAATATGTATTTTCTGTAATTCAAATAATATTAATAAATACAAATAATGTATTTTCTGTAATTCAAATAATTATTAATAAATACAATATATGTATTTTCTGTAATTCAAATAATTATAATAAATACAAATAATATGTATTTTCTGTAATTCAAATAATTAAAATAAATACAAATATTAATAAATACAAATAATATCTATTTTCTGTAATTCAAAAATAAATAAATAATAATAATACTAATATAATAATCTTCCTCTTCTCTCCTCTCCCTGCAGCTGATAGTTTGCGGTCTGGGTAAGATCGACATCGCCGACTGGAGGACCAACACGCGTCTGAAGCACTGCACGCTGGACAGCAACATCGTGAAGTGGTTCTGGAAAGCCGTGGAGACGTTTGACGAAGAGCGGAGAGCCCGGCTGCTGCAGTTCGTCACGGGGTCCTCCAGAGTCCCCCTGCAGGGGTTCAAGGCCCTGCAAGGTAACAGAGTACAATACTTCCTTACTGTACTTAAGTACATTCATCAGTACTTTACTCCACTACTTATTTTATTTTTAGATTAGAACATTCTTGTTTGTCACGTTGTAAAAACATGGAAAATGGAGTGCATTTCTATCAGAGCAGCATTTAATAATTTACAGCCATTCACACACTTTGGCACCGTCGTGAGGAAGTCGCACATTTACTTTTAAAGCTGCAGTGATGAGTCAGGATTGGGACTAATCAAACTAAGAGCAGAAAACTGAGAAACAGTTAAATATACGGGTCAGTTTGTGCTGATGTCACATCAACGGGGAATGTGAGAGGAAATGGAGCCAAAGACACGTGATGTCCTCAAACACAGATCACTGAGATCTGGAAGTACAGCCTCACAGAGTTATAGCGCTGGTGACTCTGATTCATGTCTATTGGTTACACTCACTCACTGTGTACGACAAGACACTTTAAGCTATTTTTAAACAGCAAGAAAATAATACATAAGCAGAGGTGGGAAGTAGTGCAGTACAAATACTTTGTTACTGTACTTAAGTACATGTTTCTGGTATCAGTACTTTACTCCACTACTTATTTTGAACCCAAATACCTGTACTTTCTACTTCTTACATGTTGAACTCAAATACCTGTACTTTCTACTTCTTACATGTTGAACTCAAATACCTGTACTTTCTACTTCTTACATGTTGAACCCAAATACCTGTACTTTCTACTTCTTACATGTTGAATACAAATACCTGTACTTCTACCTCTTACATGTTGAACCCAAATACCTGTACTTTCTACTTCTTACATGTTGAACCCAAATACCTGTACTTTCTACTTCTTACATGTTGAACTCAAATACCTGTACTTTTACCTCTTACATGTTGAACCCAAATACCTGTACTTTCTACTTCTTACATGTTGAACCCAAATACCTGTACTTTCTACTTCTTACATGTTGAACTCAAATACCTGTACTTTCTACTTCTTACATGTTGAACCCAAATACCTGTACTTTCTACTTCTTACATGTTGAACTCAAATACCTGTACTTATCTACTTCTTACAGGTTGAACTCAAATACCTGTACTTTCTACTTCTACATGTTGAACTCAATACCTGTACTTTCTACTTCTCACATGTTGAACTCAAATACCTGTACTTTCTACTTCTCACATGTTGACCCAAATACCTTGTACTTTCTACTTCTCACATGTTGAACTCAAATACCTGTACTTTCTACTTCTTACATGTTGAACTCAAATACCTGTACTTTCTACTTCTCACAAGTTGAACACAAATACCTGTACTTTCTACTTCTCACATGTTGAACACAAATACCTGTACTTTCTACTTCTCACAAGTTGAACACAAATACCTGTACTTTCTACTTCTCACATGTTGAACACAAATACCTGTACTTTCTACTTCTTACATGTTGAACTCAAATACCTGTACTTTCTACTTCTTACATGTTGAACTCAAATACCTGTACTTTCTACTTCTTACATGTTGAACTCAAATACCTGTACTTCTACTTCTTACATGTTGAACCCAAATACCTGTACTTTCTACTTCTTACATGTTGAACTCAAATACCTGTACTTTCTACTTCTTACACTGTTGAACTCAAATACCTGTACTTTCTACTTCTCACATGTTGAACCCAAATATCTGTTACTTTCTACTTCTTACACGTTGAACTCAAATACCTGTACTTTCTACTTCTCACATGTTGAACTCAAATACCTGTACCTTTCTACCTCTTACACGTTGAACCCAAATACCTGTACTTTCTACTTCTTACATGTTGAACTCAAATACCTGTACTTTCTACTTCTTACATGTTGAACCCAAATACCTGTACTTTCTACTTCTTACATGTTGAACTCAAATACCTGTACTTTCTACTTCTTACATGTTGAACCCAAATACCTCTACTTTCTACTTCTTACATGTTGAACTCAAATACCTGTACTTTCTACTTCTTACATGTTGAACCCAAATACCTGTACTTTCTACTTCTTACATGTTGAACTCAAATACCTGTACTTCTACTTCTCACATGTTGAACACAATACCTGTACTTTCTACTTCTTACATGTTGAACTCAAATACCTGTACTTTCTACTTCTCACATGTTGAACTCAAATACCTGTACTTTCTACTTCTCACATGTTGAACACAAATACCTGTACTTTCTACTTCTTACATGTTGAACACAATACCTGTACTTTCTACTTCTCTCATGTTGAACTCAATACCTGTACTTTCTACTTCTTACATGTTTGAACCCAAATACCTGTACTTTCTACTTCTTACATGTTGAACACAAATACCTGTACTTTCTACTTCTCACATGTTGAACTCAAATACCTGTACTTTCTACTTCTTACATGTTGAACTCAAATACCTGTACTTTCTACTTCTCACATGTTGAACCCAAATACCTGTACTTTCTACTTCTTACATGTTGAACTCAAATACCTGTACTTTCTACTTCTCACATGTTGAACTCAAATACCTGTACTTTCTACTTCTCACATGTTGAACTCAAATACCTGTACTTTCTACTTCTCACATGTTGAACTCAAATACCTGTACTTTCTACTTCTCACATGTTGAACCCAAATACCTGTACTTTCTACTTCTTACATGTTGAACACAAATACCTGTACTTTCTACTTCTTACATGTTGAACCCAAATACCTGTACTTTCTACTTCTTACATGTTGAACTCAAATACCTGTACTTTCTACTTCTCACATGTTGAACCCAAATACCTGTACTTTATACTTCTCACATGTTGAACTCAAATACCTGTACTTTCTACTTCTCACATGTTGAACTCAAATACCTGTACCTTCTACTTCTCACATGTTGAACTCAAATACCTGTACTTTCTACTTCTCACATGTTGAACTCAAATACCTGTACTTTCTACTTCTCACATGTTGAACCCAAATACCTGTACTTTCTACTTCTTACATGTTGAACACAAATACCTGTACTTTCTACTTCTTACATGTTGAACCCAAATACCTGTACTTTTCTACTTCTTACATGTTGAACTCAAATACCTGTACTTTCTACTTCTTACATGTTGAAGGTACAGGTATTTGAGTTCAACATGTAAGAAGTAGAAAGTACAGGTATTTGAGTTCAACATGTGAGAAGTAGAAGGTACAGGTATTTGAGTTCTACTTCTCACATGTTGAACTCAAATACCTGTACTTTCTACTTCTCTCATTTCCCAAACAGCTGGTTCCTTTAGTCTGAATGTGTGTTGGTGCGTGATCATTATTCTTTAGAGTCACTGCGTGCCTATTGGTTGGAACACGATCCGTGTACTTTCTACTGAAGGACACTTCAAAGCCTCTTTACTTTCACTTGAGTAAAGAAGTTTAGTCAGTACTTCTACTTTCACCAGAGTATTTTTAAACACGACTATCTGTACTTCTACTTGAAGTGGATGTGTGTACTTGCCCTCTCTGCAGGGTAACAACACCTGGAGGACAACTATTTACCATATTCTATTCGTAGACTTCTTGCACTACTTTTTATTTTGTATCTTATATACGTTTCATCGTTGGAGGAGCTCAGGTCAGAAGAATGTCAGTGCCATTTCTACACTGCAGCTCATGAGCATATGACAATAAAACCTTTGAGTCTTGAAACCTGCATGCAGACGCAGGCTTTGTTATGCAACGTGTGGAACCCTCCTGAAACGTCTCGGTGTGAACGGCCGTCTTTGTGAGCGTTCACTCAGAGTTCGAGCACTCTGCAGCTGAAAGAGGGGCAACGTGTTAATGCGATACCTACAAAGGTGTGGCGGCGTAGGGCTTCCTTTGTGGCTCACCCCAGGGTGTACGTTTCACCCCTGCTCCGTGGAAATGAGTTCAGGTCAGCTAGCAGTCCACTCAGAACCAGTTTGCTTTTCCACCGCACCCATGTGTCTAAATCCATGTAGTTTGTTGTTTTGATTCGCTTTGTGGAGACGTCTAACTCAGGGTGTTCTCTTCCTAATGTCTGAGGTCTGACTAAAGGTGTTCGCTAGGAGACAATTAACCCTGTGAGTGCAAAGATAAGAACTGATGGGCAAACCGTTGTTGACTGAATGTAGAGGCAAGGATTTAAGCCACTGAGGATCCGCTATCTTGACGTAATCGACGCACACACAAAGTTTCCAGTTGAACACAGTCCCTTTATTTTCCTGCTACTGTTGTCCATTTAACTCGCTCTGTATTTCCATTCAAGCTTCAAGGCTTTCTCATCATGTGCAGCTGCAGTGTAGATACAGAACTGAAGTTACAGGCTCCTCCAACAGAGCGACACGAATATATATAGGACATGAAACCAGGATTCCTACAGTCATTCAAAACCTGGAGAAGTCGTGGAAATTCAAAATGCAAATTCCAGGCCCTGGAGAAGTCATGGAAATGTAACCAAAGTTGCATCAAATATAATTTATATTTTATCTAATCGCCGAAATAGTAATACTATAATGATAATACACACTGTATCGTAATGAAACGTAAGATGGCATTTAACTGACGAGGTATTTTGCTGGTGAGAGATTTTTACAATCACGCCCTCAGTGGCTTCAGTCTGTAGGAGCCAGTAAGCCGACTATTTGATTGGTTTTAGATAAATGTTAAAATAAAAAAATGTCAGTGGTAGCGCTGAGAGAGTAATTTCTCTGGTCATGGAAAACGAGGTGAAGGTCATGGAGAGGTCATGGAGAATCATTGGTGAAAAAGTGTATGAACCCTGTAAAACAAATACAACTGATAAAATAGTGCCAGAGAAGAAGAGTCTGTACACAAGTAAATGGAATGATATATTAGATAAATAATTAGCTAAATAATAATTGTTCTTTACTCTCATTCACCATACAAGGCAGCCTAACGGTACATCAGCATATGTTTGTTTATCGTGTGTGTGTGTGTGTGTGTGTGTGTGTGTGTGTGTGTGTGTGTGTGTGTGTGTGTGTGTGTGTGTGTGTGTGTGTGTGTGTGTGTGTGTGTTATTTTATTTGACCTTTATTTAACCAGATAAAAAGCATTGAGATAAAATCTCATTTGCAATGCTGACCTGGCCAAGAAGGCAGCAGCGTTACACAGAACACAGACATATAAAACACAGAGAACATAACTAAGAAAACAAAAGACGAAAAGCAGTCTCTACATCGAGCACATTAGGACAGTAAGAAAGGAGCTACTTATTACTGCAAGAGCAGCTGGCGGTAAGGACCTCAGACAACTTCAATTTAAAACATGCTATTGAGACAAGTGCCGTCAGTTTGAGGCGTGATTGAAGGTCATTCCAAGACCAAGGACCAGAATAAAAAAGACTCCTCTCTCCAGCCTCAGTCCGCACGGCAGGAACCTGGACCCGTATCCAGGCACTGGATCTGAGGTTGTAAGAGTCACCAACTGGAGCAAATCTGGCACATATGTAGAGTGGAAGCTTACCTAAAATGGCTTTATACAATAATACAAACCAATGCTGCATCCTACGCATAGTAAGTGAGGCTAGTCCAGTTAGGCTGTACAGTTTGCAATGGTGAGTCCTATAGGGTGCATTTGATATATAACGCAGTGCAGCGTGGTAGAGTGGGTCAAGTGTGGCCGAAACAGTGGGACAGGCAAATCTATAGATGGATCACCGTAGTCCAGCTGGGACAGGAATCAGCCAGAGACCAACCTTTTACGGGATGAAGTTGAACAACATTTAAGTCTGAAAAAGAAGCCAAGAGTGAATTTCTATTTCTTTGATAGAACTTCAATGTGGTGTTTGAAGTTCAGATTACTGTCCGACCAAAAGCCCACATATTTTAGGTATCGACAAACTCAACAGAGACGCCATCAAGGGTGTCAATGGAGAGGCAAGAGGACGCTGACTTGGGAGCAAAGAGCATTGCTTTGGTTTTCTTACTGTTCAGTATAGTATAGTATTCGTTTATTTGTCCCTGAGGGGAAAATGGGTTGCAGCACATCACAAAGGAATTAAAAAAGATAAGCCAATACGTCACTGACAACAACATAGACACCGATTAAAACAAACAGACATAAGAAAACCAGATATCGGCAGACATGACAAGGGGCCTATAGCCCCTCATTTGCGAAATAGGGGGGACAGGGCCAGACCAGCTGGGTAAACAGTGCGTCCTAGCCATCATTTATTTAGGAGTTTGATGGCTTGTGGGACTTTTTTAACAGAGGGGGACGATATCTCCGCCCGGATGGCAACAGTTCAAAGTAAGAGGCAAGAGGGTGTCTCAGGTCACTCACAATATTGTGTGCCAATTTTAAAACTGTCCTTGTATAAGCATTCTATATTAGCAAATGAGATTCCTGTCAATTTACTGGATAATGTTATGGCCCTCGGACCTCCGTTCAATAGCAGTTTGGAATCAAGCAGTGCATGCTGCAGCGTGATAAAGTCAGATTTTTAATTGGAAACGGCCATATCCAGAGAAGGAGCACATGAATATACAATAGTGTCATCAGCATACATATGATAGGTAGAAAATTGCATCTGATTACAAATATTGTTTACATATAATAAAAAGAGCAAGGGCCCCAAAATAGAGCCCTGTGGAACTCCCGTCTCCAAAGTGACAGGCTCAGAGACAGTTCTACCCAACCTGAGTACGGTCGGTTAGATAACTCTGAAACCAGCAAATGGTGTTATGACCGAAATGAGACACCAGCATAGCATTAGACAGGATGTGGTGATCTACAGAGTCAAATGCTTTGGCCAGGTCAATAAACAATGCAACACTAACAGATGTGTTATCCAAAGCAGCCTTAATATCGTCTAAGACTTTCAGACTGGCAGTCACAGTACTGTGCTTTGATCTGAATCCAGATTGCATAGGGTTAAGGATGTTGTGTGAATTTTAAAAAAGTGTGTGTGTGTGTGTGTGTGTGTGTGTGTGTGTGTGTGTGTGTGTGTGTGTGTGTGTGTGTGTGTGTGTGTGTGTGTGTGTGTGTGTGTGTGTGTGTGGTGTGTGTGTGTGTGTGTGTGTGTGTGTGTGTGGGGCTCAAGTTTGAATATTCACCCATTTAGTTTCAGATAATTTTTTTCTTTTTTTATTTATTAGTTTTTAGATTATTTACTGAATCCAAATCTTTTGATCAACAGGAATGTTGGACACCTACTTACTTTTCAGTTTTTAATATCTAAACCCTAAATATACAATTACCATTTATTATTTCCATTGACTGCTTTAAATCCAGGCGGAAAACATACTTTTATTCCCTAGCGTTTATACTCCTTATCTCGCTGATACTGTCCATGCCTTATGTTATGAAACGTTGTTCTGTTCTGCACTTTGGTCACATGGGTTGTTTTTTAACGTGCTTTATAAATACATGTGATTGATTGATTGATATAGAGATGAGGTGCATTAGTTTAATCTAACTGACGGTGTGTTCAGGTGCTGCCGGGCCGCGGCTCTTCACCATCCATCAGATCGACGCCAGCCCCAACAACCTGCCCAAAGCCCACACCTGGTGAGCAGACATCCACCCTGCTGTGTTTCTACTACTGTGTCCTTCGGTGCATCATCGATTTTAATACATTTTCGTTCCCTCTTTTTTCCCCAGTTTTAACCGGATTGACATTCCTCCATACGAGCTTTACGACAAACTGTACGACAAGCTGCTCACTGCCATCGAGGAGACGTGTGGCTTCGCTGTGGAGTAACAGGTCCTCTCTGCCGGAGCTCAGAGACGACAGAGGATCCGCCGCGTCTTCACTATGTCTTTTTCTATCATTGAAAAGAATCTCTTCAGCTGCTAATAACTCAAGACTCTTTACTAACTCGTGGAACCTGCAAGAAGCTTCCCTTTTTTATATTTTACAAACTGTACTCCATGTAGCAACGCTCCATCTTTCCAAGCAGAACACAAAGTCAGTCCTTCCTGAAATTACATTAACTACAAAGTATGTTTGCTAGGGTTAATACAGAGGTGCAGGGATGACGTATTTCTGTTAAAAGACCCTGAAGGCAGCATCTCCCTGGTCCAATGGGTTCTCTCCATGTGATTTTGGATTGTTGCAGGAAATAATCTCAGTGTTTATGATACTTACACGTTTAGTTCAGCAGGATAATCTCCACATATTAACTCCACTTTATGATCGCTGAAGTAAAAAGCTAACGTTCGGCTATAAGGAACTACAGCACGGTCACATGACTTCACGTCACCACCGCTAAGCTAAAGGCGGCTAATATTGGGCTATAGAGGAACTACAGCACGGTCACATGACTTCACGTCACCACCGCTAAGCTAAAGGTGGATAACGTTGGGCTATAGAGGAACTACAGCACGGTCACATGACTTCACGTCACCACCGCTAAGCTAAAGGCGGCTAATGTTGGGCTATAGAGGAACTACAGCACGGTCACATGACTTCACGTCACCACCGCTAAGCTAAAGGCGGCTAATGTTTGACATGATGACGTTTAATCGTCTCATTTAGACACTTGTTAGCAACCGCTGTTTAAAATGTACCAGTGGGGTATTTACTGATGTATTTTATGTCGTAGAACAAAACGTTAAAATCTCTTCAGCTTGTGTTAACTACAGAACTTATTTCAGGCTCACAACGAAAAACACATTCAGAAAACCATTGACTTCCAGACCAGGGAGTGCTAAAATGCTAACTAATGTCCAGGACTCAATCCTGCACCTCTCGATTGCCACGCCTTGACATACGACTGCTTTGTGGCCACTTCACATCAATCAAGAGCTCTAGCTAGCCACATTCTCAGGAGATGTCAGTTGATTACACGAGAAGAAAACCCATCTGTCTTGATTTCCTGAATGTTACGGGGTTAAAAAGGTCTTTTAAATTCACCCACAGCATGTGTCCTTATGAGCTTTTGGTTAAGGGAACTGAGAGTCCTGGTCTCTCTGTTCGCTAAAACCAGTGATGTCTTGATTTCTAAAAAGAGGGATTGTTTTGTATTAAAAATGAAAGTCTTGAATGTTTTCAAAAAGATGCTGCCTGTCTAGCAACCTCTAATGACCGTGGACTGTTCTTAACATTTGCATACACTTAAAAAAAAATCGATGTATGTGGACATGTGTATGCAAAGTGAAGTGTCCTCTGATGGTGCTTTGTACAGATATTGTTCATATGTGTGGATCCGACGACCTGTAATTTATCTTTTAACTTAAGTAGGAAAAAAAATATCGATGTGTGTGTTCAACGAGACTTTTCTAACACGCTTTCTGTTCCGACACTACACGCAAAAACACGGCCCGTTTTTATCAAGAGAGGCGCTTTGTTTTTTTTAATAGCATGATCCACTAGCAGGACTATAACTCTATAGCTGACTGATGCAATTTATGTTAACACTATCATTTTGTAAGAGTATTTTATTTGTGTGTGTCATTAGTTCTAATTAAACTTGCCTTTGTCTAAAAATGTAAGGCCTTGTACAAAGATACTTTTCCCATGTTTTTATTATGTTATAAAAAGATTTTTCATCTGAATTATTGTTATTTAACACTTTGGTACGGCAGTTATTTAAAGAGGCCCTATTACGCTATACGAGTAGAGGCACTACGTACTGATATACACCTGAACATCAGCAGGAGAGGACTCTTTAAAGTAGAGACACTACATACTGATATACACCTGAACATCAGCAGGAGAGGACTCTTTAAAGTAGAGACTCTACATACTGATATACACCTGAACATCAGCAGGAGAGGACTCTTTAAAGTAGAGACACTACATGCTGATATACACCTGAACATCAGCAGGAGAGGACTCTTTAAAGTAGAGACACTACATACTGATATACACCTGAACATCAGCAGGAGAGGACTCTTTAAAGTAGAGACACCACATACTGATATACACCTGAACATCAGCAGGAGAGGACTCTTTAAAGTAGAGACACTACACACTGATATACACCTGAACATCAGCAGGAGAGGACTCTTTAAAGTAGAAACACTACATACTGATATCAACTTGAAAATGACCAGTATAGGGCCCCTTTAAATTAGATTGGATTATAATTAGTGATGATTAATGTGTTTATCATTTAATAAATGTGGAGCTGACATCCAGTTAGCTTAAATCACAGAAATACATTATAATTAATACGTTCATTTATATTTCTTATTCATAATCTGATCAGATCAAATGGAGTGAAGTAAAGGGAATGA
The DNA here is from genome assembly GCA_023974075.1 of Chaenocephalus aceratus. Lineage (NCBI taxonomy): Eukaryota > Metazoa > Chordata > Actinopteri > Perciformes > Channichthyidae > Chaenocephalus > Chaenocephalus aceratus. The sequence continues at coordinate 123,740 of JAMFTG010000308.1, forward strand.
TTCTTCCAACATGAAGTGGAGTAGAAGTATAAAGCCGTATACAATGGGAATACTCAGTTAAAGTACCTCAAAATGATACTGGAGTACAGTACTTGAGTACGGGGACACGGAGACTTTACATCTGAATGTCTCTGACCTCCCACTGATACCAGTCCGGATTAAAACGTCTCAGATGGGTCAAAATGGGGGGGGGGGGGGGGGGGGGGGGGGGGGGAAAGGACAATAGATAATGAAGCTGTTGGAAGATAGGTGTCAAGTACAATTTCTTTGCTTTGTCTCGTAATTATGCAACTGCAGCTAACTCAGTTAGAGAAAGGTTTACGTCTGCACAAACTCTTGTATTCCCTGTGTATAGAAATACCTCTATCTCAATTTACTCTGCCTCAAGTAAAAGTCCTGCATTTAAAACCTCTTAAAACAAAGTATAAGGATCAAGATATGATTAAAATACCCAAAGTTAAAGCACTATTATTGATGCAGCTGCAGCTGGTGACAGTGGAGCTGAATTGAGTTTGGTGACAGTTGTTGTAAAATAATGAAAGATATAATAATAGGAATAAAAAGTAAGATCAGTAAGATATTATATTCATATAAGATATACAACATGTCAAATAAAAGATACAAATAAAAGAATTACATGTTTTTTACAAGTTGAATGCCAGCAAAAATACTGCTAGCCTAATCTGTGTTATATATGTTATCAATTATTAGATATTTAAATGGTTAATTCCAATCTCCAAAGCCACTGTAGTAAAGTCATTTAGTAAATGTACCTAGTTACATTAATCCAGTGGTCAAAGCTAAGAAAATGCTGATACCAAACATTTTGGTATTTTGTCTTTCATTAATTAGACTACTTTTAAGAGAATGCATGCACATCTTCTTTTTTCTGGATGATACCCTCATAATGTCAGACAAAATAGTTTTACAATTTCCAAAATCAAGAGTCAGTAAATCTCACTTTCACATACAGTATAGTCTCTTTGGTGGAGCTTAATCTTAAAGAAAAGAGCTTTCAATTTTCACATTTTAAACATCAGTGGACCAAAACAAATCTGTAATAATACAATGACACTTTGTTGTCCTCTCATTTGATCTGAAATTAGATTAAAAAGTCATTATATGAGGCACATCTGGTGTTATTAAAGAAAGAATGAGGAAAGGGTATCTTTATGTTTGGGTTGGTCCTGGTGACGTCACTTACCGTAAATAGATCGGATGCGAGTCAGAGCCGGACTACCACTTTATGTCTCTATCTCTCTCTCTCGTACATAACCATCCGCAGACAATTGTTGAAACCATAATTTCTCAATGTATCAAAAAGGAACACCGACAAACAGAATTAAGAGAAATACAAAATAAACGTTATCAACATTAATGTAACGTTTCCACATTTATGCAACGTTTCAACGTCTATGTACCGTTTTGGATCTGTTCGTGTTTTATCTGATGTTACATAAACGCTGTTGTGTGTGATTTTTGAAATAAAAGCCATTTAGATTATTCTACCAGTAGTATAATTCATAACATATATTAATTGAAGAGATAAGGATCGATATTTGATTTTCTATGCTTACATTTAATCTAAAACACAGTTTCACTACTCAGTTTGGGGTCTATGTTGTCTGTCGGTCGAAGCTGACAAATGAAAACCGGTAGGCGGATGAATACATCGAGAGGGTACTTCCTCTAGCTATAAGTACCGGCTCTTATTTTTACATTACCGGCATTACAGCACCACTGCCGGTCAGGTTTTCTTTAGTCTGTGGAAAAATCCACATTGAAGGGTATTTAACTTTTTTATTTATACCACTTGTTTACAAAATGCCTGGATATTCAGACAGAGACCGCGGCAGGGATAGAGACAGAGGGTAAGTACCTTTTTATTTCGGATGTTTTAGGCGAGTTTCGGCCTCGTGTGGTCGGTGGAAATAGATGACATAACACTTTTTTTTAAAACGGGGAAAAACGGTATCAAATAAAACAATATATGGTTTATTTTCCAGTCAATATGAAAGGAAACCGTTTATATTTGATGTGTTTCTTATAACCGGCGTTTTTCTAATTTGAAAAAACCGTTGGTAGGTTGGCTTTATTTCCTCGTGCGGCCCGCGCCGGGGCCTGTTGTCTTTGGCCAGAGGCCTAGTTGTGGCCTCGTGTCCCGGCATTAGCTTCCTTTAGCATCACGGTGGCTAAGCTAACTCTTTAATAAGATATACTTTATTGATCCCAAATGGGGGGAAATGTACAGCATTGTGTTCAAGCATTACACATAATTTGCAAAATGATGAGTAGCACATATATACATTTAAACATCTCAAACTGGAAAACGGAACTAAACGAAAGGCCAAATTACAGACATCACATTACTAAAGTAAGATTTTATTTATATGAAATGCGTACGGAATGGGGTATATTACATATTATTGTAAAATGTACAATGTGAAGAGAATGTTATAATATATTGGACTACATGACACTACAATCCCCAGACGAGGTCTTATTTAACAAAGATTTCTTTTTAAAACACCGGTTTGAGGCAGATAGTCGGCTTTTTTCCGCCATGTGGCAGCAATGAAAGCGTTCACAAAATGCCGGCTGTTTTTTTCCATTGTTCCTCTACTGGTTGAAAAGTATATGACAGCTTTACATTTCCTACAGAATGACGCAGTTAAGACCAGTCTTTGTTCACTTGCTGTAAACGGACTATATGTGTGACTAAAACGGCGGATGTGTTTGCAGGTACGGTGGTGGCGGAGGACCCCCTCGCTTCGGCGGCGGTGGTGGTCGCGGAGGTGGAGGCGGTGGAGGGAAGTTCGGAAACCCCGGAGAAAGGCTGAGGAAGAAACAATGGAACATGGATGAGCTCCCTAAGTTTGAGAAGAACTTCTACCAACAGCATCCCGATGTTACCCGCAGGAACCCGGTATGTAGTCAGACAGTGTGGTTCGGTCCATGCAATGCAGTGTGACATAACTCCCCCCTGCACGTGTTCAGGTTATGCAACGATCACTGAACAACATGCGTTTTTTTTCTCTTGCAGGCTGAAGTTGAAACATACAGACGGACCAAAATCATTACCATTAAGGGTAGAGATTGCCCAAATCCTATTGCTAATTTCCACGAAGCCAGCTTCCCATGTAAGTATACAATAAACCCATTTTCATATTTTTTTCCTTTCCTTATGGGACACCAAAGTTTTTCATTTCAATCCACCTAAACAATTTGTACTTTAGTGAGTTAGTGTATTCTATCATCTTTATGTTGTACACTCTTTATTCTACATACGCTATAAATATATATTTTCTGTTAAGCATAAATATTTTATTTTAGAAATCTTGTCCAAAGCCGTAAGAGATGCCGCAATAAATCAATTTCCCACTTTGGGATTAATAAAAATACATCTTATCTGAAGTCTAAATACATATGAGATGTTTAGAAAGTTGTGGTGCATGTCAGAAATGTTTGCATATATTAATTTTTTATTTATTTTCCTTTTCTCCAGCCTATGTGATGGATGTGATCAACAAAGCGGGCTGGACTGAACCAACACCCATCCAGGCTCAGGGCTGGCCTCTGGCTCTCAGTGGAAAGGATATGGTCGGCATTGCACAGACTGGCTCTGGCAAGACTCTTTCTGTAAGTTTAATATTCAGATAGTAAATCTCTATGACTGTTTCCACTTGTTTAGCTCATAGTAGTGACTGTTGTGTATTTTTCTCCACAGTATTTGTTGCCTTCAATTGTCCACATCAACCACCAGCCTTTCCTGGAGCGTGGCGACGGACCCATTGTGAGTATTCCCAGAACTTCCCATGCCTATTACCTATAAATCGTTTGGATCACCCTTCCAAAAAGCGCTTGCTATGTCTAAACAGTGACAGGGTGAGTTGTCGTTAGAAGGGAATATCAACCCATCGCTGTGGGTGAGATGGCAGCGACACAGTGGCTGACTAATCTCAATCAGTGATGAGACAAATTAAACTAGTAGCCTCAGGGTACATCTCTGAATTTTTTTTTTGTTGAAGCATGCTTAAAGTTATTTTCCCTCTACAGTGCTTGGTGCTAGCCCCGACACGTGAGCTGGCTCAGCAGGTGCAACAGGTGGCAGCAGAATACGGCAGAGCTTCACGTCTGAAGTCCACATGTATCTATGGAGGCGCCCCGAAAGGACCCCAGATCCGCGACCTGGAAAGAGGTATTGTGTAGTTTTCAGTCTAATAATAAACAAATGTGTTTCCAATTGTCAGGGACCAAGCAGTAAGGCAATGGGAGTGGTTTAAAGAAACTGGTTTTTTAGTTTACCGAAATATCATATAAACTATAAGCAACATTTCTAATAACTAGGCACATCAAAGAAAAATACATCATATAGATGACATCATCTTAACAGGTATTACCTCAACAAACTGACTTGCTACAATGACAAACCAAGGAACCTCTATAGTGGTTTGGCAGTATGTAGAAGTCCCTCAGCCACGCCCTTTGTCGAGCTGAAAAAAAAATGTATGTTTAAAAAATGCCGTTCTCATGGTTACTCTTCTCATTGTAGGCGTGGAGATTTGCATCGCCACTCCTGGCAGGTTCATCGACTTCCTCGAGTCCGGAAAGACAAACCTCCGCCGTTGCACTTACCTCGTCCTGGACGAGGCCGACAGAATGCTGGACATGGGCTTCGAGCCACAGATCAGAAAGATCGTCGACCAAATCCGGGTAAGTTTAGGAGGCCTGGAAGTAGGGTATCGAGTGGGCGGGGCCTATGGGGATCTTCCATTTGAAACTCAGTTAATGGGGCTCTCTCTCCCCCTCCCCCTCTCTTTGTCTTTAACTCTCGCTATAAATATATTTATAACTAGTTTAGCTAGTTTTAGAAGTTAATAATTTGGAACACCCCTTCTAAAAAGCGCTTTCTTTGTCTAAACAGTGACAGGGTGAGTTGTCGTTGGAAGGGAATATTAACCCATCGCTGTGGGTGAGATGGCAGCGACACAGTGGCTGACTAATCTCAATCAGCGATGAGACAAACTGTATCTAGTTAAAGAATATAAATGTCCAGTTATCCAAGAGAAGCTCTACGTGGCAGATGAATCTTTGTTAGTTATGGAAACGTTTTACTAAATGTCTCTGTTTTCTCGCAGCCCGACCGTCAGACTCTCATGTGGAGTGCTACTTGGCCCAAAGAGGTCCGCCAGCTGGCAGAAGACTTCCTGAAGGAGTACGTCCAGATCAACGTCGGAGCGCTGCAGCTCAGTGCCAACCACAACATCCTGCAGATCGTGGATGTCTGCAACGACGGAGAGAAGGAAAACAAGTGAGTCATTATTATCTAGTTAGTTGGTGCTGGATAGTTCAGATCTCATTTATCATTCACTACTTCCAAAGACATGATCCAACTATTTGGTGCCATTTCTTACTTTGCTAAATTTACTTGCCGATAAATCGTTTGCATCACCCTTCCAAAAAGCGCTTGCTATGTCTAAACAGTGACAGGGTGAGTTGTCGTTAGAAGGGAATATCAACCCATCGCTGTGGGTGAGATGGCAGCGACACAGTGGCTGACTAATCTCAATCAGCGATGAGACAAACTGAACAAGTGGTTACTATTCGTAGACACTTGTTAGCACATTTGCAAAAACAGTGCCCCCCCCCCCACCCATAGACGGATGGGGAGAGCCCCCTCGGCCCCGAATGGGCTTACTACATGCCTGCCTCCCTGAATCCCTAAGGATAACAGGGAGAGCGCCAGAGAGAGTGTTTGGATACGTTGGTACTGACCGAGCCGCCGTCTTTGTTTCAGACTGATCCGCCTGCTCGAGGAAATCATGAGCGAGAAGGAGAACAAGACCATCATCTTTGTGGAGACCAAGAGGCGTTGTGATGATCTCACCAGGAGGATGAGGAAGGATGGGTAAGTGTTGACATGAAAACACGTGGCCTTAGCTGCACGAGTGATGGACCCTAATATGGAATGCCAGCGATTATTCGCTACAGTCTCCATCATCGATGCCGAATAATCGATTTTGATCATGGTCAGTTTCTGGCAACCCTACCCTAATATGACGGGGGTAGTAATACAAAAACTACAATTTCTTAAAATATAAATTTGAATGACATGTTTTTTGAGGAATAGCTGGAATATGAAATGATAAAAAAATGTAATTGTACTTCAAGAGCCACCTCACCGGGTCAAAAGATACCCACTTATGCATCTAACGGTTAATCGCGGTAGCATTGCCTACTCTCCCCCCCCCCCCCCCTCTCTCTCATTGCCTCTGTTTTACCGACTTGTTCCTGCATGGACTAACGATGAAACCCTCTTTTTTTTATAGATGGCCTGGTATGGGAATCCATGGAGATAAAAGCCAGCAAGAGAGAGACTGGGTTCTCAATGGTAAGCGACTGCCTCGTCGACTTCATCAAATAACTGTAGAATATACAATAAAACATCGTCTGAATGACCTTGTTCTGTCTTTTCCAGAGTTCAAATACGGAAAGGCTCCGATTCTCATTGCCACCGATGTTGCCTCCAGGGGTTTAGGTCAGTATCCTCCCTGAACACTCGTCCACTTTTTAATGCATTTTTAAAAACAAGAGAGGAAAGTGTTTGCTTTCTGTAACTCCTTCTGCTTCTCTCTGAGTTTCTCCCCTGACCTGAAGGCGCAGTCTGTGTGGCAGGGCCTTGGCATGACAAGCCCAGGTTCTCCAGAGGGGGAAGGAGGATTCTTGGAGGTGTCCTGACTGGCGAGGCGCGGGTCTCCCAGTCGTGCAGATAGACACAGAGGTGACCAGGCCAAAAGAGCAGCATATAATAACGCGCTGGCCTGCCTAAAAACGGGGTGGGCGAGTTGAGGGCACAGTTCCGCCCCATAAAGCTCGTCTGTTCTCTGGCAATGGTTTGGACTGCTTCACACACCCAGGCTCTGTAACCGTCCCAGCTCAAAGCCCAGCTACACTGTCTCCTATTGTCTTGCATGTACCGTGCATCGCAAGCTGTTTGAGTCATTTGGAAGGTGCTTTCTGTTGCGTAGACTCGTTGTAAAGCATGGGTGGCGATTTTAACGTTGCAAGTTTCTTAAAAAAAACTTTCGAAGAGCAGTTCTGTCAGATCGATACCATACCTCTTCACCTCTGTAAATGACATGGCTTACTACTGACATGCTCGTTGTTGGACACACTTGGACAAAATCCAAGCTCACACTCCTCCCTCGCCTGCGTTTTCAAAGTCATGTCGAGACCTGCCAACGAGAGACATTATGAGAACACTGGGTCTGGAAAAAAGCTTTGGATGCACTGTTTGTAGGCATCCTGCAAATTGGTTCAGATCAACAGACTCTGCAGTGTGCTTTAGAGAGATGGGACCTTGCTGTAGTGCCAGTTCAGGCACACTAGGGGGCAGTAATGAGTCAGTGTTTTGGGCGTGTGCTGCAATGGGAATGGACTAGTGAATGCATACTCCAGAAAATGGTAAGACTTCTGATCCTTTCTTTCTGAGGGTGGTCTGCCAGTGAGGGGGAGGGGTTTTATGTTATTATCCCACTGGATTGGAAGCCAATGGAGTGTGCATCGGTTCTCTTTTCCCACCGTAGTCTCCCCAAAGAGTTTTTTTACTAAGCTTTGTGGATATTAGCCAGCCGTTTCTCTACCTCATGACCTCCACTAACTTTTTGTTTTCGATCTGGTTGTTGTGGTGGCGCTGGCACACGTCTCTTTGTGTGCTGTCCTGCTTTTCCTTTATGCCACACCGCAACACAATCTTACAGATGTGGAAGATGTGAAATTTGTCATCAACTTTGACTACCCCAACAACTCTGAGGACTATATCCACCGCATTGGCAGAACGGCTCGTAGCCAAAAGACAGGCACGGCCTACACCTTCTTCACTCCGAACAACATGCGCCAGGCCAGTGATCTCATCGCTGTGCTCCGCGAAGCCAACCAGGCCATCAACCCCAAGCTCCTCCAGATGGCGGAAGACAGAGGAGGTAAATCCAATTGGTGAGATACAGAAACTGTGCTGTGAAGTGCAGCCACTCTCTTTCTGCTGCTCTTTGCTCTGGGACTTTCGAGGGGCTTTTTATTCACTTCTATTTCACTATTTCTGGTCAAATCGTCCCAAAGCAATATCTGGTTCTAAACATGTCATTGAACTAAAAGTGCGCATAGATACTACTTGTGTTTAACGCTTCAATGTTTGACATAGATCTGCTTTATTTTAAATGATACTTACAAGTATATCAAGTTAAACATATTGAATAGCTTAAGAAACGTCAGCCTCCCGCCACTATGCCTGTCTGTCAGAGTGACTGAGTATAATCCAGTGGACGCTAAGATTGACCCGGCTTTAGGAAACAGGGATGCCCGAAAACAATGGACAACTTTGTGCCGCAAAGTCCGGAACAAATAAACCTGTTTACTCACTCGTCAGTAATCTTTAATCGGATTAGTGTCACAAAGAAACATCTAACTCTCATAACACTTTCTCTAGTTGCACGTAAGCAACGGTAACATGTTTAATTAAAGTCTAAGGAAATTGGAAACAAACATGGGACCTGATATTTTTGGGACAATTCAACCACCAACAAATATTTGAAAGCCACATGTGTTTGAAAACAAAATGGCTGTCTCTTTCTTAAATCTCCTGTTCTTTCTCTCTCTCCCTGCAGGGGGGGGTCGTTCAAGGGGCGGTCGAGGTGGTGATTACAGGGACGACCGGCGGGATAGGTATTCTGGGAGACGTGACTTTGGCAGTTTTAGGGACCGGGATAGCGGTAGCAGAGGATACGACAACGGACCAAGCAAACCTTTTGGCGGCGGCGGCAGCAGCAGTACACAGAACGGCGGCTATGGAGGAAACGGCAGCAGCGTTAGCGGTGGTGGCGGCGCCCCCGCGGCTAACGGCTACAGCGGCGGAGTAGGAGGAGGAGCCGGGTACAACGGAAACGGACAGTCCAACTTTAACACCCCGCCCGGAGCCTTCGGTGGCCAGAACTTCCAGGCACAGCCCTTCCTAGCTAAAGCCCCACAACTAGCCGGGCACCCCCCTTCCCCTTCCCCCAGAACCAGGCTCCTCCTCAGCAGCACCCCCCACCGCTGGTGCCGTACCCCATGCCTCCTCAATTCTCGCAGTAAAATAGCACACTTGAAAGAAAGTAATTTATTGCTTTTTTTGTCTTTTAAGTTCGCCACACTTGATCCACATTTTTTTTGTATTTCCACGACAGGGTTACAGACGACATCAACCTCTTATCGAGCCTTTTTAAGATCTGCAGTGCAGCGTTAGTGGTGTTGCACACTTTTCTTTCCCCCTATTACTATTTAATTTGTTACATTCCTCAGTAATGTTTAGCTTTGTTTTGTATTTGGTAATTACAAAATGTATTGGTTTTTTCTTGTATCCTGAAAGTGATGTTAAGCTCCTAACTTGGAAGTGCACTGCATGATCTTTCAAAAATAAAACATAAAAAGAGATTTGCTGTGTGTGTTGTTTTCTGCTATTTACAATGTCTCCCTATATCATTGAGCCACTGGTACTACCTTCACTGTCCACCAGGTGTCAAGTCTGGTACTACCTTTACTATCCACCAGGTGGCAAGTCACTGGTACTACCTTCACTGTCCACCAGGTGGCAAGTCACTGGTACTACCTTCACTGTCCACCAGGTGTCAAGTCACTGGTACTACCTTCACTGTCCACCAGGTGTCAAGTCACTGGTACTACCTTCACTGTCCACCAGGTGTCAAGTCACTGGTACTACCTTCACTGTCCACCAGGTGTCAAGTCACTGGTACTACCTTCACTCCCTACCAGGTGTCAAGCCACTGGTACTACCTTCACTGTCCACCAGGTGTCAAACTATACATGCATAATCACCTATATTTATATATACACAGTCTGACGTGTTAAACTCAAGGCCCGGGGGCCACATCAGGCCCGTGGTGGGTTTAATTTCGGCCCACAGGATAATTTCTAATTGCTATTCGATATTGCATGCACACCTTCACTCCATCCTGAGGGTCTCCTCCGCTCAGAGCCTGAGCCCAAACATTGATGACCTTGCACCCAAGATGAGATGCCAAGTGTCTGAACTAGCATCTCGGAGCAGCACACTGAGTTCAATGGATGCTTCCTTCTGCACTTTCTCTCACGACAACAGGGCATGTTTGTTTCTCTTTGAGGGAAATAGTTTTGTTGAAGCTGTTGTTGGCCTGTGGGGAAATGTAATAAGAAATTACTCTGGAAAAGCTGCCGATAGAGCCATGAGAAATGAATGCAAATAAACATTAAATAATAAATGTTTTTAGGCAATTTAAGCTTCGTTAGTTCCAGTTTTAATATGTGCAATAAGTTCATTTCAATAAGTTTGGCAATAAACATTGAACCAGTCCGGCCCTCGACTAGCACCCATTTTTAAATGTTGGCCCCCTGCTCTATTCTAATCACTTACAAGTTCCCAGGGTTCCTTAAGCAATAAAACATGGAGGTTAAATTAACATATTTAGACTCGATTTAATTTACTTTATTTATGTGGGTACCCCATGCCTCCTCAGTTCTTGCAGTAAAACGCACACACTTCAAAGAAAGTAATTGCTGCTTTTTTTGTCTTAAGTTCTCCACACTTGATCCAAAGCAAGGTTATTTATAGAGCTATTTTCAACACAAGACAATTCAAAGTGCTTTACAAAAATAAAAGACATTATTACATGACATGACACTTGTTAGACGCTTGTATCCAAAGCGACTGACATACTCAGTACTGTGGGCAACCCCCACAGGAACAACTTGGGCTGAAGAGTCTCAGGGACACAACGGCATGCAGTGGGATTCAAACCAGTGCCCCTGTGATCTGAAGATTAGCGCACTATCCACTGAGCCACACCCTCCCATTAAGAGCATAACACGCATTAGAAACATTAAATGTAAACAGTTGTGTTTTGTATTAGGTAATTACAAATGTATTGGTTGTTCTTGTATCCTGAAAGGGACGTTAATATATTATTATTATTATCATGATCTTTCAAAAAACATTTTCGGATCAGTTGAGGCCCCCTCCGCAAGATGAGGCCCCCTCCGCAAGGTGAGGCCTCCTCCGCAAGGTGAGCCCCCCTCCGCAAGGTGAGCCCCCCTCCGCAAGGTGAGGCCCCCTCCGCAAGGTGAGCCCCCCTCCGCAAGGTGAGGCCCCACGCAGTCTGCATGACCGGCCTGTAGGGAGGGACGGCCCTGCTCTCCATAGCCTGTATGGTTGTCTCCTTTTATCATTAAATCCCTGGTACTACCTTCACTGTCCACCAGGTGTCATGTTACACACGCGTAATCACTTCCAAGAGAGCCTCGATACAAGCGATGCCTCGAAACAACATTTGGTTGTTTTAAAACCAAAAGATGTTCACTCTTAAGTTGATATAAAACTGAAACGCTAGATATCTTCATATTTTAGAGACTAAAAATTGACCTTTATGCAAACTATTTGAATGCATGTGCACAATCAATAACTTAACTGAAATGATGAGGGTACTTATACTTCACTTGTGTACTTCCACTTTATACACATTTATACAACTACATTTATTTGACATTTTTAGTTAGTATTATACCAATTATTCCCACCATTAAAACATCTAAATTATGACTGCAATTAAGATACCTGGCAGTATTAAAGCTCCACCTTTTCCATCTGCAATGCGAAGGAGTAACACATGAATGCATGCTTATAATTCAATAACAGTATCTAAGCCTAATTTGATGCTAATACTTGATTGCTTTAGGTATTGGGATAGCAGCCCTTTCCCTCGTGGCAAAGTATTGACACATTTTTGGTTTCACCATTTGAACAAACAAATGTACACACACACACACACACACACACACACACACACACACACACACACACCCTTAACTTGCACTATACTAAAATGGCTTACACATAAAACAAATTAATTAGAAAATATTCCTAATTTCCTTTCAGAGCCCACATTCCCGTCCCTCATAATGTTCATACGCTTCCTTCTGAACAAAGTCCTGCTGGTTGCCCTTAGCGATGGCTGTCAGTCTGTGTAGCCCAGGGGTGACAACCGTTTTTGAACCGAGAGCTACTTTTAAAGTTGCCAGTCTGCCGAGATCTACCAGTCCAAATAGAGAGGCGTTACTGACAGCCGACTACCAGGTGAATACACACTACTTGTATAAAACTGACCTTTGTACGATGAATACTTCATAAAATACTGCAGATCCTTTATCTTTCCTCTTTCTAATCTACACACATACAAGTATTTAACTGAAGTTACACAACAGAGTTCTTGATACAGAGTTGGAGTTTATTCACACGTCAGTGGGTAATGTTTTCAAGAAGCATTGAACAGTGCTGCCACATATGACACAGGGAAAAAAGAAAAGACTCTTTCTTTTCCATTAAATCAAAATAGTGTTGCTACAAAAGTATAAATGAGGCTTACTAATAAGACGACTCAGATCTGAAGCTACTCAGGAATCTGCTGCCAAAGTGCAATAAAAGAGACAACATTAATGGAATCAAACCCTTTTTTTGTTGCATTTTAGTAGATTATAAAAATAAATGCCTTTAAAATGGGATGCAAGCAACACTAGCTTCTTAACCTGAATTGATGATAGACTATAATCAATTTAAACAGAACAGATCTTAATGTTTGCATTCTTATACCATTGTGTACAATAATTATAATGAAAACAAACTAAAACGTACAGCTGATTAATAACGCTATCTAACTTGAGTTTTTATTATATCAAAAACCTGTTGAAATGCTTCTGTTATTTTTACTGTCCCCCGAAAGCGCGTCGGCAGCCTCCAGGAATGCTTCTTTCATAACTTCGCCGTCTTTGAAAGACTTCATGTGTTTCGCAAGAACGTGACTGACACGATGAGATGCTCTGGAGCAGCCTTGCTCTTGTTGATGGGCCTGGTGGAAATGGACTGCTGTGCATTTAGCTGTCCTTTCAGGCCCCTCCCCTTTAGCTGTCCTCTCAGGCCCCTCCCCTTTTGGAGCGTAGGGCAGAATCAGGAGGGAATTCCGTCTCGTAGCGTTTGTACACTGTTTTGAAATGCCGCTCCTAAAAGACCCTTCTTCGATAAAGCCACGCTCGCATTGCAGATGAGACAGATGGACTTTGAATTGGAATAGATACAGAAATAATCATCCTCCCACTCGGAGTGAAAATTATATATTTTGGGCTTTTTTGCTTCTGCCATAATTGCGGTCTTGCGCTCCTGTTGCCATGGACAACATCAGCGAACTAGTGCCCACTGCCCACAAGCCACGCCCCGACACATGGGGTCACGCCGGCCAATCACAAAGCTTTGATGCGTTCAAGTGCATTATTCTGGCACAGGAAGATTATGTTTTAGGACATTAACGAGAAAACAGAATATTGTTGTTCTATTTTTAGACACATCTCGCGATCGACTGGGAATCTCCCCGCGATGAGGCGCGATCGATCGACTGGTTGGGCACCCCTGGTGTAGACCAACACTACCCGAAAGTTCCCCAAATCTTCCCTGATGGAGCACCCACATGTTCCCCACACAGAGCGACAGCCTCGTGGCTCGAAGTCCAAACGTTTGGCTTCGTTTTGAAGTCTGTTTGAAGTCCTTTGGATATATTCCAAGTGCATTAAGTTTCCCGCTAAAAGGGACTTCGATGTCTCTAACATCTTTGCAGAATATTTGAACTTTTGGACACTCCCAAAGACATGAAGTAAAGTTCATTTCTCCTCCAAACACTTAGTGCAAACATCTGGAATATTAGCAGATGAAGTATTACTTTAATTTAAGTTAAAGATCGGATACCACTTCCACCACTGCATGTACACAGTCGCTTTAATAGCAGCTCTCTTTGGATCCAGGTTGTGATGACACACACACACACACACACACACACACACACACACACACAAATAAAGATCAAACTAATAAGTGGAAAATAAATAAAAAATAAATACAAAGATTGTCATAAAGAATAATAACAATAATATAATTAAACCTTTATAATAAATTATGATACAATATTATATTTAGGAGAGGACTCTTCTGGTTCTGATGATAATCCGGTTTCTTCGGACTCTGAGCGACTCGTTGTGCAGCATTCCTCTGACACACACACACACACACACACACACACACACACACACACACACACACACATTGAGCCATCATTGCACTAAACTCCTGAAACTCATACCCCTTAATCACCCTCCATGTGCAATAAACGTGTATACGTGATGTAATGCCTGTGAAGGTGCAGCTGATCCCAGGTCAGATCTCAGAGGCGGCTGAGGGTGCGGTACTCCTCGATGCTATCTGCATATGTACAGAACCTGGAAGTATGAGAGGAACGCTCGCTATGTAAATACTTCTGTTTCTTCATCCAGACATGCACCAGCCTCACCCAGCTGACGACAGACCCGTTTACTTCGAAAATAGCTTTTCAGTTTCTATGTTTCCATTGTAGTACGAAGCTGATCTGAAGTGTCCCATGTGATGTGTGCGTTAGTTCAGAGGTGGTGTGGTGGTGCAGGAATGAGTCTTAAAGGATTTTACAACTTCCTTCGTCTGAATGTGTTATCGGTTGTTAGCCTGTGGGGAGATGATGTGCTCAGGTGTGTGTGTGTGTGTGTGTGCGTGTGCATGTGTGTGTCTGTCCAAAAGCATATTTTACTGACTGTTTTACACAAGTGATCAACATTTCTTAAAAGTATCTGCTCTAAGGCTAGCCTATAGCCTAGTGCTACCCCAGATCCTGCTCCCTTTCTGTGCCCTGCTGCCCTCGACCCCTTTGCGCCTGCATCCCTCTCTTCTCTCTCGGAAGCAGTCAAGCACCTGCGGCCGACAAACTGCACCTAGACAGCATTCCCTCTCGCCTCCTTAGAGATGTTTTTGAATCAGTTGGAGCAAGTGTTTTATTGCTTGTGAACACCTCTCTTACTGTAGCTCAGGGTGAGTCCCAGCTGCCTTCAAACATGCCGTGGTCCAGCCACTACTTCAAAAGAAAAATCTCGATCCCTCCATTCTCGCACATTTCAGGCCCATCTCCCAGCTACCCTTTTTATCTAAAGCCTTGGAGCGAGTAGTCTACGCCCAGCTGCAGTCATTTTTAACCAAAAGTTTCAGTCTGTCTTCAAACCCATGCATAGTACTGAAACAGCCCTTTAAGAGGTTTCAATGATCTGCTCCTAGCCGCCGACTCAGGCAGCCCAGCTGTCTTGGTGCTGTTAGATTTAACTGCTGCCTTTGACACTGTGGATCATAGTATCCTGTTGTCACGGCTTGAACAGTCCGCAGGCATCACAGGCTCTGCCCTGGCATGGTTCAGGTCCTACCTGACGGACCGTAGCCTCTCAGTGCAGTTAGGTGCCTTCTCCTCTGCCAAAGCCCCTCTTACCTGTGGGGTTCCCCAAGGCTCGATTCTGGGCCCCATCCTTTTCCTATTGGAGATACTGCCCCTAGGTTCAATTCTTACACAACATAATATCCCCTTCCATTGTTACGCTGATGATGTACAGATCTATCTGCCTCTCAATCAAAATGCCAACTCAATACAGCAGTTGAAGGACTGCTTAAATCCTGGCTGAGCCAAAACGTCCTCACCCTCAACGAGAGTAAGACCGAGGTCATCTTTTTTGGACCCCAACCTCCAGCCTCCCCGGTTGATATTCTGGGCTCCCTAAGTAAAAACATCCTCCCCTCTGTCATGAACCTTGGAGTGACCTTCAACAGCGCCTTTAAATTTGATAAGCAGGTCAGCACTGTAGTCAAGACCTGCTTTTTCAAAATACGACTATTGGCTAAGACCAAGTCATTTTACCAAGTCGTTCAGAATAGATTTTAAACTCCTTTTATTTGTTTTCAAAGCCCTGAATGGGCTGGCTCCTCCTATGTAGCCGAACTCCTCCAGCGCTGCACCCCAGAGCCTTAAGGTCGGCTGATCAGCTGCTGCTGGTAGCGCCTAAGACCAGGCTCAAACCCTGAGGGCACCGAGCCTTCGCAGCGGCTGGCCCCAGGCTCTGGAACACTTTGCCCCCCCATGTGAGGTCGGCCCAGACCCTGGGGGTTTTAAATCTACTCTTAAAACTCACTTTTTCTCTTTGGCTTTGTTTAATTATCTATTTATTCATTTATTTATTCATTTATTTATTCATTTATTTATTTATTTATTCATTTAGTTCTTTATTTTAATATTTATAACATAACATAGGATTTCATAAAGTATTTTTAAAATAGTTTATACATTATTCAAATATAGGAATAGTAGAAAGGATTACTTAAAATATAGTACCTTATATTTCATATTTTTTCCCTTTAGACCCTTGCGGTTTATTCTTAAAAACCCTTACCCTTACCCACCCCCCATGTTCCCTCTGCTGGTCTATGGCCTTGTAGAGAGTAACGGTCCCCTCTGCTGGTCTATGGCCTTGTAGAGGGTAACGGTCCCCTCTGCTGGTCTATGGCCTTGTAGAGGGTAACGGTCCCCTCTGCTGGTCTATGGCCTTGTAGAGGGTAACGGTCCCCTCTGCTGGTCTATGGCCTTGTAGAGGGTAACGGTCCCCTCTGCTGGTCTATGGCCTTGTAGAGGGTAACGGTCCCCTCTGCTGGTCTATGGCCTTGTAGAGGGTAACGATCCCCTCTGCTGGTCTATGGCCTTGTAGAGGGTAACGGTCCCGTCTGCTGGTCTATGGCCTTGTAGAGGGTAACGGTCCCCTCTGCTGGTCTATGGCCTTGTAGAGGGTAACGGTTCCCTCTGCTGGTCTATGGCCTTGTAGAGGGTAAGGGTCCCCTCTGCTGGTCTATGGCCTTGTAGAGGGTAACGGTACCCTCTGCTGGTCTACGGCCTTGTAGAGGGTAACGGTCCCCTCTGCTGGTCTATGGCCTTGTAGAGGGTAACGGTCCCCTCTGCTGGTCTATGGCCTTGTAGAGGGTAACGATCCCCTCTGCTGGTCTATGGCCTTGTAGAGGGTAACGGTCCTGTCTGCTGGTCTATGGCCTTGTAGAGGGTAATGGTCCCCTCTGCTGGTCTATGGCCTTGTAGAGGGTAACGGTCCCCTCTGCTGGTCTATGGCCTTGTAGAGGGTAACGGTCCCCTCTGCTGGTCTGTGGCCTTGTAGAGGGTAACGGTCCCCTCTGCTGGTCTGTGGCCTTGTAGAGGGTAACGGTCCCCTCTGCTGGTCTGTGGCCTTGTAGAGGGTAACGGTCCCCTCTGCTGGTCTATGGCCTTGTAGAGGGTAACGGTCCCCTCTGCTGGTCTATGGCCTTGTAGAGGGTAACGGTCCCCTCTGCTGGTCTATGGCCTTGTAGAGGGTAACGGTCCCCTCTGCTGGTCTATGGCCTTGTAGAGGGTAACGGGGGTACAGAGTGCATCTGACGAAGAGATAGGTTGTTGTGCTCCCTCTCTCTGTTTCTTATCTATATCTATAGAACTGCTCGGGTCTTGATAGATTGAGGGGGAAGTTCATGAGATCTTTCTAGAGGGTTATCAAGAATAACTTGTATCCAATGACCTTCTCCCTCTCTGTCTGTGTCTGTGTATTCCCTTGTTCCGATTAACCACATCTTTGTTCTTGTTTTGTATCTATATCTACGCCGGGATCCGGAGTCGAGGCTGATCCTCTTGCTGTAGTCCTGTGTCCTGGACCCTCTATCCTGAGCTCTGGATTAAGTCGTGGCCTTCGGGTCGTGGCTGAACCTGTCTCTGCGCTCCTGCCTGGGTCTCGTCTTGCTGCTTCCCTGATGGCTTCCACAGGATCGTAGCTGACATCCTCGTGGATTCATCTTCTCATTACAGACACATGCATTTCCTAACATTCGGTCTATACGCTGTAACATGTATTATCTCTTGGATTCACACACGGCATCTATTGCAGTCTGTCCGTCCTGGAGAGGGATCCCTCCTCTGCTGCTCTCCCTGAGGTTTCTCCATGTTCCCTTAAACTGTGGGGTTTCTCTGGAAGTGTTTCCTTGTACGATGTGAGGGTCTGAGGACAGAGGGTCTGAGGACAGAGGGTCTGAGGACAGAGGGTCTGAGGACAGAGGGTCTGAGGACAGAGGGTCTGAGGACAGAGGGTCTAAGGACAGAGGGTCTAAGGACAGAGGGTCTAAGGACACAGGGTCTGAGGACAGAGGGTCTGAGGACAGAGGGTCTAAGGACAGAGGGTCTGAGGACAGAGGGTCTAAGGACAGAGGGTCCAAGGACAGAGGGTCCAAGGACAGAGGGTCTGAGGACAGAGGGTCTGAGGACAGAGGGTCTGAGGACAGAGGGTCTAAGGACAGAGGGTCTACTGTAGGCTAATTTTATTATATCTACAGCACTTTGGCTCCACCAAACATCGTTTAGAAATGCGCTATAAATAAAACTTGATTTGATTTGAACTGCGTATTTAGCTAAAGGCCCTTGACTGTAAGGAAGCCTGGAGGGACCAAAGAGCGGTGCAGGAACGAGTCTTAAACCCTGAGTCTGGGAAATCCCATAGGGACCAGATGCTGCCTTCAGGGTCCACTCGAGAAACACAGCATCCCAGCACCACCCTATTAAACCTCATGAGAGAGACTTCGCAAAGTCTTCAAAAGTGTTTCAACAATTCTAGTGATTGTTTTTGTTGTGTCCCACGTTTTTTATGAATGAACCGTCCTCTCACTTTCTGATGTTATTCCACTTCCCTGATAGTCCTTCTTTATTGTGTACTAATACATACTGTAACAGTCAGTGGAGTACATTAAAAACACCTGTATGCAGAACCCACGC